>APFE030992098.1:22820-70732 GCA_000404065.3 Pinus taeda | reverse complement strand
TGAAAATTCATTAAGTAATCATAATTTTAAAACAAATTGGACATAATAAATTTTAAAGTGTGAAAAATAAGTCCTCTAAAGAAAAGGTATGTTGCATCAACACGTTGGATCTACATGTTTAAAAATGAGTATGAAAATCATTAACATTTAAAGACAAATATTTATATTTGATACATAAGAAAATTTAAAGTGTCAAAAATATGTTTCGAAAAAAGAAGTGTATTCTGCATCACCACTTTTCAAAATCGGGTCACGTTTTTACTACCCCTATGAAATGGATAATCATATCAATTAGTTAAAGTGCCAAAAACTATGCTCTAAAAAAATATGTGTGTTCTGCATTACCCCTTTTCAAAATCGGGTCAATTTTTTGCTATCTCTATGAAACGGGTAACAATATCAGTTCCCGTTTCAAAGCTTACGTTATTTATTGGTAATTTGATGGATGCAATGATCTATGCTAGATTGAGCATTGCATGTGAAAGAGATTTTTGAGCAGTTATATGTCAAAACCAAAGGAACATTGGGAAACAATAAAGAGGGTTTTCAAGTATCTACATGGTAGTTATCGATTTCGCTACTACGGAAGACCAGGATTGGATAAAGTGTTGGACATGCATGTGTTTGTTGATGTAGAATTGACTAGAGATTTGGATCACAAAATATTTACAAGTGGACGTGTTTAACCCATTTGGATGATCAATTGGTTGGATAGGAAAGAGACAATATACAGTCATACTCTCAACTACAAAAGTTGAATACATGACATTCACTCATGCAATAAAGGATGTAGTATGGTTACAAATATTGTGTTCAAGTATTGGTTTATATAGAAAACTCTAATGATAGATTTTGATTGTAAGAGTGTTATATTCCTAGTGAATAACCCAATTTATCATTATAAGACAAAGCATATTGATGTTTATTATCACTTTGTGAGAGGAGAGTTTGAAGGCAAGATATTGTTGTTGGTGGAGGTGGACATCTTGAAGAATTTTGCATATTCGCTGATAAATTGTATGAGCACTAAGAAGTTTTCTTGGTGCAAAGAAACATTGGATGTTGATTTCTTGGATAATTGATCAAGAATCCTTGTGGTGCCTGAAATGCAAAGAAAATGACAAATGAGAGAATATTGTTTATGTGTTATATTCTTTGCATGATTATCGCCACATGTGATTCATTATATTGGGCACAACAAGGGGTCACAAAGGGGATATTAGCCCTTGTGCGAGGTCCCAAAGGGGCCTGTTGAGCAAAAAATCATTGGTAATTGTTTATGGAGATTATTTTATTAAGTGATTTTTTTGATATGGTTTTTGTCTTTGGTGGTTTTGTGACACATGGTTTTGAGGTCCATGGTTTTTTAATTATAGTTAAGGAACTATGGTTATATTCTAATCCAGTGTATCAAAATTTTGATACTTATACATCGGGACTTGGCTTCATAAGGAGGAAATCATGTCACTGTGTATATTTAAAATTACTTGGTGATCATCTTATTTTTTTGGTCTTGTATGTGGATGATATGTTGTTGAATGGAAACAAAGAAACCATCTAGGTTGTAAGAACTTAGTTTTCCACTAACTATGACATGAAAGATATTGGTGTTGCAAATTTCATTTTGGGAATGGAAATTAAAAGAGATCATGAAAACAAGAAAGTCTAGTTAAATCAAAGGACACATGTTGAGACAATATTTTTGAGGTTTAATATGCAAGAATGTAAACTGATAAAGGCCCATGTTCCTACAGGTGTAAAGTTATCGACAGATCAATATCCCAACATGGGAAGAGGAAGAGGACATGTCCCTTGTTCCTTATGATAGTGCTATTGGTAATTTGATGGATGCAATGGTCTATGCTAGATTGAACATTTCACATGCAACAAGGTTTTTGAGAAGTTATATGTCAAAACCAAAGGAAGATTGGGAGACAATAAGGAGGATTTTTAAGCATTTACATGGTATTTATCGATTTCCCTAGTAAGGAAGACTAGGATTGGATAAAGTGTTCGATATGCGTGGGGTTGTTGATGTAGAATTGACTATAGATTTGGATCACAAAATATTTGAAAGTGGATATGTTTAACCCATTTGGATGATCAATTGGTTGGATAAGAGAGAGATAGTCTATAGTCACACTCTCAACTACAAAAGTTGAATACATGGCATGCACTCATGCAAGCAAGGATGCAGAATCGCTACAAATAGTGTGTTCAAGTATTAGGTTTCTATAGCAAACTCTAATGATAGATTATGACTGTAAGAGTGTAATATTCCTAGAGAAGAACCTAGTTTATCATTATAAGACAAAGCATATTGATGTTTAGTATCACTTTGTGAGAGGAGAGTTTGAAGACAAGATAGTGTTGTTGGTGAAGGTGGACACCTTCAAGAATGTTGCAGATTCACTAATAAATTGTATGAGCACTAAGAAGTTTTCTTGGTGCAAAGAAACATTGGATGTTGCTTTCTTGGATCATTGATCAAGAACCCTTGCGGTGCTTGAAATTCAAAGAAAATGACAAATAAGAGAATCTTGGTTATGTGTTATATTCTTTTCATGATTATCACCACATGTGATTCATTACGTTGGGCACAATGAGGGGTCACTGAGAGGATAGTAGCCCCTGTGCAGGGTCCCAAAGGTGCTTGTTGGGAAAAAAAATCATTAATAATTTTTTTATGGAGAGTATTTTATTGAGCAGTTGTTTTGGTATGGTTTTTGTCTTTGTTAGTTCCATGGCAGATGGTTTTGAGGTCCATGGTAATGTAATTCTAGTTAAGGAACTATCGTTATATTCTAATCCAAGATTAATGGATTAGGAGGATATATATATATATATAAGTAACGTTGTAAAGATAGAATATAC
This sequence comes from Pinus taeda, assembly GCA_000404065.3. Taxonomy (NCBI): domain Eukaryota; kingdom Viridiplantae; phylum Streptophyta; class Pinopsida; order Pinales; family Pinaceae; genus Pinus; species Pinus taeda. The sequence goes on along the minus strand of APFE030992098.1, from coordinate 67,858 downwards.
TTGAAGAAAAAACATTTTTGGTTTTCCTCATTTGGATTTCCAAAGTAAAATCTTTGTGCTAAATGTCTGTGTGTGTGCCATTGCATATTTTCTATTTTTATTAATAATATATTTGCAACAATTCATTGTACAAGATTAAAACCTATAGTTGGATATAGCATAAACCTTGAGAGACCATATATTAGCCTCAATATTAATGATGTGCATAATTTTCCCCATTAAATATGTACAAAAGAGGCTAAATTAAATTGAAATTAATGAGCATGCTCTCCCTGAGTAGTACACAGCCATTGAAAAGATCAAAATTGATGTAGGGATTTTCCTAGGTTGATTAAATCAATCTTAAGTTGACAGCTTGTGTGAATAAACCCATGGTGATTAAGTTGATACTTTATGTGAATCTAAGCCATATTGATTAATTCAAGGTTGATTGTTTGTGCAAAGTCTATTGTACCTTTTATTGGGATCACACTCTTCTATGTTTATTGCGTCATAATTAACCACTTGTGAAAAGATCAATGCACTTTATATGGAGTATGGTGATCTATTCATCCTTTATCAATGTTGTGTACATATTATGCCTTAGTATTTCTTAAGTAATGAGTCATATTAATAATAACAAACCATTAGAAACCTCACACTCTATTTAAGAGCATCTTTTTCCATAGTATTTGAAAGCATCTTTAATATGTGTTATCTATGTTTTGGTGTCACTCCGCTATAGACATATGAACTTGTCCTTGGACATTGGGCTCTGACTATTGTGATTCTCTTTTTTTTATGGAAATTCTACTAAACTTAATTTAAGCTAGTGAACATTTAAGCCGATTGGACATAATAGAGCTTTAAATATGATCGAACTACAAGGGGAAGGGACTTAGTTTAGTCACATCACTTCATATGGTATAGATCTTGTTGATGTATATCTTTCTTTTTGGAAATATAACATCCTCCATTTACCCCCATTTAAATTTGTTGGTTTAATGCTTTCATTTGAATTTTTATGCTTATATGCCATTGAATATTGCAAGTAGATTCAAAGTTTTTTTTTCTTTATTTAACAAGTCAAATCTATATTTTTACAACTTGTAAAGGAGGAACACTATTTTTATTATCTTTTATAGAAGGATGTTGGAGCTACTACCTCCTTTTATTTCCATCAATCCAACCATGAAGATTCAACAAGGAGAACTAAATTACATATTTTTCTCTTCCCTTCTATCTAATAACCCTAGTTTGAATCTTTGTTACTTGTTTGATAGAGTAGAGTAAAGTTATTGTCTATGAATAGCATTTAATTGGCTACTACATATCAAGTTGTAGGATTGCACAGAAAAACCTATCAAACCTTCTACAAGTTCTAGACTCATATATTCTTCCTCCTATGAGCTTCCCATTTTTAGTTCTTTCTTTTAAATCTTATTCTCTAATCTAAACCATGGTTGAATGGCCCCTTTGTTCCATGTTTTTCTTTACTTATTCCTCATTACTAGGTTCCTAGGTTAAATTCATTTTCCTACCAAACACTAGTAAGATTGACAATCTATATGTAATGTGCAATCTTCTCTACTTCCTTTAATCCCCTGATAGTTCTTCCAATCACCATGCTAACTTCCTTGATTCTATATGAATCCACCATTCATATGAACCCCCTACCACATGGCATCCTTGTATGGATGTGATACTTTTATCCCCTCCATTCATTTTGGTGTCATCAATATATTATAGGCTTCCCATTTAGTGATCCATAATTCATAATCTAACCCAAAATTCCTTTGTGGAACTTTTGGGGGCCTTCTATCCAATCTTCTACAGAACTCTCACATCAATCTTGATCAATGGCCATATTTTTGGATAAAAAATTGTTAAAAACTTTGTAGGCCTTCTCCATGTCTCCTCCTTGCACTTCACAATGACCTACACATTAGAACATGCAACACACCATGATTTCTTCCTTACACAACCTAATCAATCCACACCATTTCATATTATTCAATGTGTTCTTCCTTCTTGTTCATCCATGCCAATTTTGTCCTTTAGTGGTTAGAGATTCTCTTGCATCACCTTATGAGGAAATATTTTGCATAAACAAAGTCTTTAGAAATGATGGCCTTGACTTAGTGAAGGTGGTCCCTTAACTCTTTTTCTAACATAGATGGTAAAGGTGTAAAGAGGAGTGTTTAATTACGATAATGGAAGGGTTAATAATGTTTCTTTAAGTTCATCGAGGTAAAGAAAGAATTTCTTTAAGTTCATTATAAGAAAATTAGACTGGCCACTATTGATCATTTAATGGGGATGGTAAGAGATAAATGTTTAGTTGAGAAATGCAAGGAACCATTATTGATCATTTGATGTTAAAAGATATAGAAAGTATTGTCCAGTTGGAAAGACGATAAGGGCGAAGTTATAGAAAATAGTCACGGGCTGGGAAAATAGTGGGGCGAATATTGTTCATTTTAACCAAACACAAACACAGGACATGTTACAGGAGCACGAGTTTATTTTGAAAGGTGAAGTATATTTGCACGAGCTTATTTTGAAAGGTGAAGTATATTTTATAGGCAAATGAGTTTATTTGTTAAAGGATAAGTTTAACTTATAAATAAATGTTTTGTTCTTATTAATTTGTTTAAATGTATTTTTTATAATTTAAGATATTTTTTAAATATATAAATAAATTTAGTGATTTAAAAGATTATTGAGTTGAGAAGTTTATTTTACACTTAGTATAACGAAATGTGTAAAGGTGTAGTTGGTTTTTTTTCTTTTAAAATAAAAATCGAAATTTAAAACTATGCTCTAAATTGAAAAATAATGTAAATTATAATAAAAAATGAAAATATTGTAAAATAATTAGAAGTAAAAAATGTGTAAGATGTTTAAATATTTATTGAGTTGAGAAGTTTATTTTACACTTAGTATAACGAAATGTGTAAAGGTGTAGTTGGTTTTTTTTCTTTTAAAATAAAAATCGAAATTTAAAACTATGCTCTAAATTGAAAAATAATGTAAATTATAATAAAAAATGAAAATATTGTAAAATAATTAGAAGTAAAAAAAATGTTTAAGATGTTTAAATATTATACTTTTCAAAAATATTTAAATAAACTATGTGAAGATTTATGTTAACTAATTTATATTCCTATAATCTATATAGAAAAAAATTATTGAAACAAATATTTTAATGATAATATATATATTGGTAATTAAGTGTTATTGTTAAAATATTTATTTGGTCTTAAATATATTCTATTTAATATTTAAAAATTATAAGAACATTACATATTGTATTTTATACTTTAAATAAATTTAAAGTGAAGAATTTGACATGTTAATCCATACTTAAATGGATTTATACTAGTTATATATTAAATTTTATTAAATAAATAAGCTTAATTTATTCTTAAAAATTATTACTAAATTTTAAACCAAACAAATTAAATAACAAAATATGCACTAAAAATAAAAATAAATAACAAAATATGCACTAAACAAAAAGTGTTAAGGGAAAAGTTTGGGCTAGAAATCTAAATTATAGCGATGAAGCTTTAAGATTTTGAATTTTTTTACTGAATCTATTTCTATATTCAAACACTCCAAAATTTCTTAAATAAAAATTTAAATTACAGTGGTAAGCTTTAAAATTTTAGATATCTCTAACGAGCTGGAAACAAACGCGCTAAGGTAAAGTCAACCATCCAACAACGCACACGTGACTTAAACGATGGTTCAGGAATGCACGCACCTTTACACCCTTGACCTTCCATCGATACACGTCTGCCTCATTGGGTAGACGCTCCGTCTGTACATTGAATATGTCTTCACAAGATTCTGCCAACCAACATATCATTTGGAAGGTAACCCAAGCAATTTTTTACATTATTTTTGAGTTGTTTTTAATGCAATTTTTTGGAGTTTTATTTGAGTGAAATTTTGACTTGTGTTATTTAAACTAGCATTTTTATTATATATGGATTCAGCACCCTAAAAAATTTTCTTAAATATTTCTATTATATAAAAATTATTTACTTGTAATTTCAATAAATTTTATATCAAATTTTATAAAAATTAAACTAAAAAAATCTACTTAAAAAACTTCAGTAAGAAATCACATTAAAAACAAAAAATCTAGATTATTTGACAAAATCATAAAACCCTGCCATTACGTGACTGATCCCCTCTATTACTGCACTCAACATTTACTACCGCACTACGAGGAGTAACCCTTCGAACTTGTCACTTTTAACCCTTTGAACTTGTCATGCACATGGCATAAGAGTCCTAAACCCTTTCACAAGGAAACTGTGGACTTTTCCTGTATGGTTATTGAGACGACATCGATTAGCTACTTGGTAGGTCTCCAATACAGTATAAAATATATCGCAGAGCGTCAGCATCCCGCGTACAATGCAGTATAAAATGGATCTTGTCTTCTTCCTTTTAGCAGTACCATCATATCTTTCTGTTGCATCTCTTCCTCGGCAGAAACTATCATTACAATTATATCCCCCTTGCTGCAATATTTCAATTCATTCATCCATCATGGATAAACTTGCAGAGGTTTTTCACTTTGGCCCCCATCACAAGTCTACGTCTGGACAGCAAATGAAAATTAAAGGGTTTGTGGTGCTACAAAAGAAAAATGTTTTAGATTTTAGCGATTTCGGTGCAGACATCCTAGACGATCTTAGCGAGCTGATTGGGAAGGGAGTTTCATTCCAGCTCGTCAGCACATCTCAAATCGATTCCAGTGGGTGCTGCTTTGCCTTCATATAGATCCAATCCTCAAGCTGCTTTTTCCTTTTGATTCACCCAATTTTCTATAATTTAATATGTAAGCTGTTCGAAAATTCATCTGCAGGCAGTGGAAATGGAAAGTTTGGCGAGAAAGCGCTTCTGCAAAACTGGATTTCTACCCCTGAAAGACTCGTTACAGGCCAGACTATGTATAGTATCGACTTTGATTGGGACTCCGACTTCGGACCCCCTGGAGCTGTCTTTATCACTAATTCGCATCATGATGAGTTCTTCCTCAACTCACTCACGCTTGAAGTTCCCCATCATGGCAACGTTCATTTCGACTGCAACTCGTGGGTGTATCCCGCCTCTACAGACAATAGAGGCCGTATCTTTTTCTCTAATCGGGTATGTAGTGTTATGTGTAGATTAGATATGCAGTGTTATGTGTAATTCTTCATTGATGGTTTGAGTGGTTTAGGTTATACATTAGAGATGAATAGCCTGAACAAAAGCATGAGTTGTGTAAGCAAACTAACCTTACATTGATCACATCTCTGAGATCGAGTACAATGCTTTGAAAGGAACTGACGAAATTATGTGCTACTAACCGTGTTTTACTGTAATCTGCAGAGCTATCTCCCTTCGAATTGTCCTCCCGCGCTCGTAAAACTGAGGAATGAGGACCTGATAAGCCTGAGAGGCGAATACGATGGAATGGCAGAGAATGAGAGGAAGGAGAGGGACAGAGTGTATGACTACGATTTCTACAATGATCTCGGAGACCCAGACAAGAGTGTGGAGCTCAGCCGACCGGTGCTGGGAGGGTCTCAACAGTTTCCATACCCGCGGAGGGGCAGAACGGGCCGTCCTCCTACAAAAACAGGTCAGTGTATTTGTAGTGCCGATCTATAAGACAAAACAATCCCTATTTTCCCACTCAATTGCTTAATTGTGTGGCATTCGTTGATTTTGTGGCATTACAGAGCCCGCTACCGAAAGCAGATTGCCATTGGACATGAGCCTTGACATCTACGTTCCCAGAGATGAGCGTTTTGGGCATCTGAAAATGTCTGATTTCTTGGCGTATGCCCTCAAGTCAGTCGTCCAATTCCTGATACCAGAGCTCCAATCTCTGTTCGATCCAACACCCAACGAATTCGATTCCTTTGAAGACATTATGAAACTCTACTCCGATGGGATAAAGCTGCCCGACAACCCAATTCTGGACGCTATCACGAGTCTCATCCCTCTTGAGCTCATCAAGGAGTTCCTCACAACGGACGGCGAAAAGTTGCTCAAGTATCCGCTTCCTCAAGTTATTGCCAGTCAGTACTTTTCTTCTAAACTGATCCCTTCATGTTCTTATTCTGCATTAGATTCAATCGACCTGATTTTAATTGAAATTGATACAAATTATGGAATGAATGGACACAGCTGACGAATTTGCATGGAGGACAGACGAAGAGTTTGCGCGCCAGATGCTGGCCGGTGTCGATCCTGTTGTTATACAGAGACTTCAAGTAATTAGCAAAGAGCTGGCCCCTCCCTGCCATTATCAATATACAGAACCTCCTTTGATATTTTAGTTATGCTTAATTCACATTTTTTCATGTTATGAATGATTGAATTGACAGAGTTTTCCTCCGAGAAGTAAACTGGACCCAGAGATATATGGTCCTCAGATCAGTTCTATTACGGCTTCACATATACAAAAGAATCTCGATGGCCTAACAGTAGAGCAGGTATCATCCAACCGTATACTTGTTTCTTAATTATGAACATGTGATATAAAAATAATTTAAGTGATTTACTTAATAATATTTTGATATTTTTGACGATTTTATATATATATATTATATTTACTTTGTTTTCATAATCACCTGAGTAACAATTTACAATGAATTCATTGTAACTTTAAATAGACTACATAATATGAAAATATCATAGACAACACGATAGGTTATCAAAACTAATAAAGTTTAGGTAAATTGACTCTATGCATGAGTCTAATTTACCCTAAGTATTCTAAAAATCACCACTTTAAACTTTATTTATACAGATTAACTTGGTCTTATGTTCTTTAGGATTATCTCTAAGATAAAAAAAAAAATATGATGAAAATAATTGATACTAATCTTTTTCATGGATGCCACTATCCAGAGCTATAATGGGTGATGATAAAGAACAAGCTATCCTTACTCATTCTACTCAAGAATGTTTTTTTCAATTTTAAATTTGAGATGCTTCTCACCATGTTCATGATAATGCAATTCATCTTTCCGAGATCTTCTCAGGAGTATCATCTTCTCATGCTTTATCTAGAACCTATTGCAATAATGGCTAAAGTAATTGGATGGAACAATACTCTCTACCATTATTTTCCCTCAAACAATTCACCAATATGTTAGTATCAATACTATCCATCATTATTTCTCCTCAAACAATTCAACATCATCATTTTTTTAGAAATATTTCAAACACTTAGCCTTTGCTTTTCATGAGATGGGGCCCAAACCTTCCCAATTGCATCATCTATGAATATTAGAAAATATGAGGCTTTTTTGACTAGACCAAATACAACAAAAATGTAACAATTCTAATATATTTGTTTTTCTTTCCTGACCACTTCTCATAAACTCTTTATACAATTATGTAGGCGTAATGATATATTTGTTTTTCTTTCCTGACCACTTCTCATAAACTCTTTATACAATTATGTAGGCCTAATGATTAAGAGGGCTTCCTTGTAAAATATCACTGAGTTCAAATTTAAAAAGAAATAAATTATGCACACCTCTATAGAGTTTAGCAATTAACCTTGTTCAACTGTTTTCTCTTATATTATAATATTCCAATGAAAACAATAAGTAAATAACCCATAACCCCATAAATAAAATATTATAAATAAATAAATAAAATTTAATAAAAATAAAATGATTAATAATAAATAATAAAAAAATTAAGTTATGAAATTAAATTATAATAAATAAAAATTAATTTAAGGCGAACTTCAATTGAAACATATAATCAATGACCGATAACCACCATGAATATTAACTTCATGACTAGATAAAATTTACGGTAACAAAAATTAAATTATGAATAAATAAATAAAAGCTATTTAAGTCAAACTTCAATTAAAAAAATATATCTCTTATCATTGGAAATGTGTATATTAAGTTATTAAAAAACTTATATTCCAAAGTTTTTGATCCTTTTGTATTTATAAATTAATATGATATGTCTCCTCTTTGTCTTTATAAATTAATATGACATATCTCTTATGTATGGGCAGCTGTATATGAAACTATTATTTTGGATCCCTTTCAAAGATATGTATTTATAAATTTATATGATATGACGTATGTTCAGAGTATGGAGGACAACAGGCTGTTCATTCTGGACCACCATGATGTCTTCATGCCTTATGTCAATCGAATCAACGCTCTGCCGACGACTAAGATATATGCTTCTCGCACAATTCTGTTCCTTAACAAGGATGGCACATTAAAGCCAGTCGCAATCGAGCTGAGCCTACCCCCTTCACATCAACGCCACGAAAGTGTTCAGAAGGTGTTCACTCCTGCAGAGGAAGGCACACAAGGAGCTCTATGGCAGCTCGCCAAATGCTACGTAACCGTTAATGATTCTGGTTACCATCAGCTTATCAGTCACTGGTAAAATCTGGTTACCATCAGCTTATCAGTCACTGGTAAAATCATGCAGAATCTGGGAATATACCTGCAGAATCTGTTTAGTATCTACAATAATATAGGGTCCCAACTAAGTGATGGTGGGATTTTTTTCAGGCTTAATACTCACGCAGTAACGGAGCCATTTGTCATCGCCACCAACAGACAGCTGAGTGTGATGCATCCCGTGTATAAGCTACTGAGTCCCCATTTCCGAGACACCATGAACATTAATGCTCTGGCTCGCCAAATTCTTATAAATGGTGGAGGCATTCTTGAAGCAACAGTATTTCCTGGAAGGTATAGCATGGAGATGTCTGCAGTAGCGTACAAGGACTGGAGGTTTGATGAACAAGAGTTGCCTGCAGATCTCCTTAAGAGGTAATCATAATCAATACTGCCTAATCTCGATGTCATCCATTTGAATTTTGATTAATATGTACTCAAAATTTGACAGGGGTATGGCAGTGGTGGACCCATCAATGCCCTACGGGCTGAAGCTGATTATCGAAGACTACCCTTATGCTGTGGATGGATTGGAGATATGGTTCGCAATAGTTTCATGGGTTAAGGAGTACCTGTCCCTGTACTACCAGAATGATGATGCAGTGAAATCTGACACAGAGCTGCAAGCATGGTGGACCGAAATTAAAAATGTTGGTCACGGAGATAAGAAGGACGAGACATGGTGGTACAGCATGGAGAGCGTAGAAGAAGTCGAAAAAGTAATAACAACAATCATATGGGTAGCCTCGGCTCTTCACGCTGCGGTTAATTACGGGCAATACCCTTACGCCGGATACATGCCTGATCGGCCCACCATCAGCAGAAGGTTAATCCCGGAAGAAGGGTCCCAAGAGTTCTCAGAGCTGGTGGAGAATCCGGACTTGGCTATCCTTAGAACTCTAAGTAACCAATTTCAAACCACCCTTGGTATAGCCCTCATAGAAATCCTGTCCAGGCATTCAACAGACGAAGTTTACTTGGGGCAGAGAGCCACGAGTGAATGGAGTGATGATAAACGTGTGACAGAGGCTTTTGAACGTTTCGGAACAAAGTTGAAGGAGATAGAGAAGAATATAACAGAAAGAAACCTGAATGCAGAAATATTGAAGAACAGGTCTGGTCCGGCCAAGGTTCCCTATACTTTGCTTTATCCAAACACCTCGGATCTGACTCACAAAGGAGGAATTACTGGCATGGGAATTCCCAACAGCACTGCTATTTAGTTTACTCTATCCACCGTTAAAATATCATATATTAAAAAAATGGGTCATTAGTAGTTACAATGTGATTTGTTAAACTATAGTAGTTTCATTCTAAGGCATTAATTCATAATGTCATACGTATGTTAAATAACAGATGGTGCGTTGAAATCCATCAATTAATAAATAAAGATTCGGTAATTCATTTGATATACAGGAATTCATGACTTTCGGATCTTGTGGAGGTATTCCAATTGAATCATATATATTTATCTTCATTTTATTTCATTCTATATATATATATATTTGAATTCATGACTTTCGGATCTTGTGGAGGTAATTCAATCTGCGATTTGGTCACAATTTTGACGTTTTGAAGTCCAACCCGCTTTCCCAACAGGGCTGAGACCCTCACCAACTGTCCTTTAAGTCAACTTCAATGAAAAATGTTATTGAAATTGCAACTTTGCACATGTTTCTAAAGAACAACCTTGCACCTGCTCCTTGATGCATAAAATTCTCACATCTTGCACCTACTTCTTGATATATCATATGTTGCTCCTCTTCCTTCTTGTTGCCGGAAAGAAAGTGGTGGTTTGTCTCTAATCTTGTACATTGATAAAGTTTTGTCATGGCCAACGCTGATTGGCTTATGTTGAATTTGTAGGGTTACAAAATTTCGCTTTTTGGATTATAATATAATATAATAGTTGCAATATTATGATTTTGATTTAATAACAATGAATTTTTGTAGTGAGACACCAAATTGGTGTATGAGACTTTTTTGTTTGCGGGACAAGGGACCCACTTATCTCTGAGACCCCCTTGTTTGTGGGACAAGGGACCCACCCATCTCTGAGACCCCCTTGTTTGTGGGACAAAGGAGACACCAAATTGGTGTATGAGACCCCCTTTTTTGTGGGACAAGGGACTCACCCACCTCTACCCAATGATTTCACTACTAAGTCTACAAAGGCATACATACTCTACCCCCCTCTGGTTTGGAACGTGTGACTTCTTAGGAGGAAACACATGCTCTTAACCATTAGGCCCACTCAAGCTCTATACATATGAAAGACAACAAGGAAAAATGATTAGGGAAGAATGAGATGAATAAAATTTGAGTGTAGCACAAACTCTACTTGTGTCATAATGATGACATGTTATAATTATTTAAAGACAACTTGGTATAATGAAATTGCATTTCACCCACCCATTACAGTAGAAATTGCAGTTGCTAATGAAATCAAACTAAAATTAATAGAAACAAATTTCCTCTACTAAATTCTGCAGAAGGAAAACTAACAGTAGAAACACCCTGCAATCATTCAGTCACAATGCGCAAAGTTTTTTTACTGAGGAAACCAACTCGGAAAACCATTTGTCTGTTTGTATTATATTAGATAAGAAGAATGATCTATTACAATAACTACTTCAATGCTTGAAGCTCAATCTACACTGCAATATTAATCTCCTCTAGAGTATGCTCTCGCTAATACTTAGCCAAAATAGGACTCCTACTTCCTCCTATTTCCTTGCACAATTCTTGCTCCTAAAGAATAGGGAAGCTCCTATTCCTTACGCAGTTCCTGAGGAAATTAACTCACCTGCTACATGCAAACATTGTACATTCACTAGTATACAATAATGATTACACTATGCCTTTTCTCTCCAACTTCACTAGGCAATTCGAATTGCATGCATGATTAGGGCTATTTTTAGTAAATTGGCTACTTAACTCATAGTTAGTTATGTTTACAATAGTTACAACTACTCAACTAAACTCATACTGAATCTATTCTAGAGTAGAGCTCAGATAACTTACTTTCATTGAAGATAACACCTCTAGATAGCTATATATTAGCCACCAACTTGCACACGACTCTAGTTCTAGCCCACAAACTTGATTTGATTGACTTCATTGAGTGATTTGGCCATGTCACTCCTGCTAACTGCTTGACAACTCATCCTACTGAAGTGGAAATTTGAATTTATTCATTTGATTAAGGCACAAGTAAAATGAATCATTTTCTTGCTACAATTTAACACTCCCTCTTTGAAAGAAAAGGGTTCTAAACAACCCCAATCCTGCTCCAGTGGAAATAAAACTTTCCTCTTGACAAATCCTTTATCAAAATGTATGCAATTTTCTCCTCTATAGGAATATGGTGTAACATAACAATCCTCCTCTACACACAATCTCTCAGGTGATGGTACCCTATGTCTATATGATGCTTGGACCTATCATGAAACACTAGATTTTCAGAGAGTTTATACAAATCTAATTGTCACAGTGGATCAATGTAGGCTCCATCCCCTTACGAAAGATACCAACCAAGATCTTCTTCCTCTTAGAAAGAAAATGGTTCTAAACAACCCCAATCCTGCTCCCATGGAAATCAAACTTTCCTCTTGACAAATCCTTTATCAAAATGTATGCAATTTTCTCCTCTATAAGAATATGGTCCAACATAACAATCCTCCTCTACACACAATCTCTCAGGTGATGGTACCCTATGTCTATATGATGCTTGGACCTATCATGAAACACTAGATTTTCAGAGAGTTTTATACAAATCTAATTGTCACAGTGGATCAATGTAGGCTTCATCCCCTGACTGAAGATACCAACCAAGATCTTCTTCCAAATAGCCTCACATGTTTCTTGACTGGCATCCATATACTTGGCCTATACTGAGCTAAATGCTACATATTTATGTTTCTTGTTGTACCAAGAAACCAATAATGACCAAACACTGAAGACAACTCCCAATGTGCTCTTCCTGTTTGAGAGGCTCCCTACCCGGTCTGCATCTATGACTCCTTGGAGCTTCACTCCATTAGTATGCCTATGCCATAAACCAAACTCTGGTGTGCCTCTGAGGTATCTTAGAACATGTTTTCCTACTTTCCAGTTAATCTTGCAAGGCTCCACCATGAACAGACTAAATTGGTTCACTGCAAAACAAATATCGGACCTTGTGTTCACAAAGTACATCAAGCTCCACCAACTGTATGTAGATAGTGCCATCTACTGCCTCTCCTATAGAAGCATCCTCTTTCCTTCAGGTAGTACTTAGAGGAGTATCCATGGGTTTTCAATCTTGCATATACAATATCTAAAGGATTTTAGAGATGTACTTCCCCTGTCCAACAAATATCTCTCCATATCCTTGCCACACCTTCAAGCCAAGGAAGTAGTTCATCAAAACCATCCTTCCTGTCAGTATCAAATCATCCACATACAGAACCAAGATGAACAAACTTTCATCTACGATAATGTAGTAGAGATTGGCATCTGCTTCACTCTTAGTGAAGCCCAATCCATTGAGATAAGAAACTATGTGAGTATACTAAGCATGGGGTGCCTACTTGAGACTATAGATGGCTCTCTTGAGCCTACACACGTGTCTCCCTACTAAAGGTCTCAAACCCCTTAGGCTACTCAATTTAGATATCTTCCTCAACCACTCCATTGAGGATGGTAATTTTAACATCCATTTGGTGGATCCTCCACCCTGATTGTGCTATCAATGCAAGTATGGTCTTGGTATATGAGTATCTTGCCACAAGGGTAAATGTCTCCTTATAATCAGTCCCCTCCAACTGTGAGAAGCCTTCTTCCACTAATATGGCCTTGTACTTCTCAACACTGCCATCAGCTGCATGTTTCACCTTATAGAACAATCTTGAACCAACAAATGACTTGTTCTTAGGTTTGGGCACCACTTACCAAACAACTTTCTTCAAGATGGAGTTATACTCCACCATGGAATCTACCCACACCTCTTGCGAAACAACCTCTTCAAAATAAGATGGCTTAGAATCTATTAAGTCTATCGTGAGTGCCATATATGCTATATATTTGTCTGGTGATCTCCTCTGTCTACGCAAGGAGCTAGGAGTTCCAACTTGCTCCCGAGCTTCCTGCATCAACTTGTCAACCATCCTGGTCCTCTTCCTCCCTTCTCTAGAAGGCTCTCTGTGAGTGGGTGCCTCTACTCGGTCTGCTCTCTCCTCCTCCAGGTGTGGCTTCTCCACATCATCCTCCTGTAATGTCCTCTTGCCTTTGAGTAAGATCTCACTCTGTGGATCTGACTGAGGCTCTTCCTTTGGAGCTAGAAGCTCCTCCTCTCATGGTATGCTCATCTCTCGCTCTAGAGAACTCCTCATGTATTTATCCTCATCAAATATCACATCCCTCCTCATAACAATCATCTTGAGTGAGGATGTGTATAGCTAGTAAATATGAGGTGTCTCAGAATAACCCATAAATATCCCATTTTCTTTAGTGGGATCCAAATTTTTCCTGCTATTTTTGGAGACCTGACAATAGACTATGAATCCAAAAATACGAAAGTGGGACAAATCTAGCTTCCTCCTTCTGAAAGTCGCTTTAGGTGAAACCATTCCAAGAATTTTGTGAGGGCTCCTATTCTGCAAGTAAACAATAGTATTGCAAGCTACAACCCATAGGGATAATGGCAACCTTTGGTCATGCAACATTTCTTTGGTAGCTCCTACAATACTTTTATTTTTCCTCTCTACAACTCCATTTTGCTATGGGTTGTGGGGTGCAATGATATCCCTTCTAATACCCTCCTTGGCACATAATTCTTTGAAGGCATTAGACACATACTCTTCTCAATTATCACTTCTGAGGGATTTAATTTTCTTTCCAATCCCATTTTCAATTAAGGTTCTAAATTCAACAAACTTCAAATAAACCTCATCTTTGTTCTTCATAAAATAGATCCAACATTTGTGGGAAAAATCATCTATGAATATCACATAATATCTATGCTTTGGAGGGAAAAATGGACTCCGTTCTTCTTTTTTGCATGCCTTTCATGGTGATGGTTCTGCCTTCGGCTCAATGCGTGGACTCCACTGCAAGGTTAGGTTTACCCCCGCGCTGCAAATTCCTGGTGAAGGCAAGGTTCTTCTCCAAAGGATCCAGGCTACTTTTCAAAGCAGAGAATTGTGCTTCCAGCCAAATTCCTTCTCTCACCATTTCTTGGGAACAATGACCTGTGCTGCCGATGCACTGCAAACCAGAGCTCAGCCAAAGTTATACCCTAGCTATTGATCTACTGCCCACAAGTTTAAGGCCAAAGGTGAGGCCGTATGACCAAATCGAATTGCACAAGAGTGGATCTGGACTACGCGGCTTGCTGCGTCCCCTTATTCACCTGGGCAGGAGAGGTTTGGTGCCAATGAATGGAAGATGAGAGCTGCAGTAGATCTAGCCAAAGTGGCCATGATCCCGGAGGGTCGGCTTTCTTGCAGAAAACAGGTATTCTTGACATAGTGGTTGGGTCTATGAAAAATGACCCGTTCAATCCAGATCCGAAGAAATCATGGTGTAGACAGAATAAAAAACTCAATGGTGCATTTGGGTTTACAGAGAAAAAGCCGGATCAAATAGATCAGGGCCTCAATAAGGTCGTTCCACTTTGCATGGACAAAGATTTGATACAAATCTTCATCAAATTGATAGGGGGCAGACATTACTGCATGCGACTCAGTAAGGGGATGAGAATTCAAGAGTTAAAGAAAAAATCTATATTCAACTTGGAACCCCAACAAAATACCAAAATCTGATATATATATATATATATATAGTCTGCAGGATAACCACACACTTCAGCACTATGGTATAATCAAATATTCAACTATCTTTCTTAATCTGAGACTGCAAGGCGGATGCAATGGAGCCAGGTCAAAAAATACAGGTTCCTTTCGTGATGTAGTCAAAGGAAAGAAAAAAATGCAAAACAAACCAAAATCAGCATCGGAACTACCAAGTCCCTATATTGTGGAACAAAAACCGAAATCTCCAACGCCTCAAATATCTTTGTCAAAGGTAACTGATCTACACACAGATCTATCCAAGAATGCAGTTATCTGTAGATTTAATGGTTTCTGGCCAAAATATGATGCTCTGCATCAATGGATCTTCTCCACGTGGTCATCTAACTGTGAGATTTACCTATTCCCAAAAGGGTTTTTTATAGTTAGATTCAACACAGAACAAGAACGTGATAGTATTATCAATCAGGGGCCTTGGTTTTGGGGCAATGCTAGCCTTTTCACCACCCCCTTGTTTCCTGATTTTGATGCCAATATTATGAAAGTCTCAACAATGTTTGTTTGGGTTAGGCTACATAACCTCCCTCTACATTTTTGGCATCACAAAGTTTTAATAGCCATTGGGAATTCCTTGGGGAAATTCCTAAAAATGGATGAAGACAAAGCTATCAGGGGAATTTTCACATTTTCCAGAATATGTGTAGAAGTGGACCCGAGTCACGGGCTACCTGATCACATCACATTGAACTTCAATAATTATCTGTGGACACAACAGCTGGACTACGAGAATACAACATTTAGATGTCGTAGATGCATGAAAACAGGGCATCTCCAATATGCCTGCCCACTGGCCAGAAAGGACGCCAAAGGGAATAAGAAACAACAGAAAAAGCCCAAAGGGTGGCAGCATATCGACCCACTGGAAGAAGAGGATATGAAGATAGAACCTACAGGGAACCAATCAGAACCTGACACTCAAATGGGACAAAAATATAAACAGGAAGAGAATGCCTCAGATACTCAGTTGGGGCCATACAATACGAAACAACAACAAGAACCTCAACTAGATGTAAGTGGCATCAAACGAACTCATGGATCCGAAGGATTGGAATCTGACAAAGAACATCCAATGAACACAATGGAAAACCAGCTAGCTATTATTGCACCCACTCCCAACTCTGGAGGTTGGCGAAGAGTGGAGAAGAAGAAGGGCAGAAAAGTATAGACTAGCTGGAATTTATTTTTTCTCTTTCCTTGTAATCTTTGTTTCCTATCATTACAGGAAAAACCCATCTACATATGCTTCAAGCATGTACAAAATGTAATTTTTTCATATGAATAAAATTACGACTTTTTCCACGTGAAAAAAAATTCTTGTGCTTTGCAGTGGACACTGTGGAAAACGGTCCACCTACATATGAGTGAACTCGCTCCAAGATGGCTCCAAATTTTCTATTTCATCTCTAGAAGGAGGATTTAACATATTTTCCAAGAGTTCATCCCTTGCAAACATCATGTTGATCAAGGGTGCATTTTGGAAGTCCAGTGGTGATTTGCTACATTATTTTCAAAGCTCCATGGTGTAGGTGTCACACAC
This sequence comes from Pinus taeda, assembly GCA_000404065.3. NCBI lineage: Eukaryota > Viridiplantae > Streptophyta > Pinopsida > Pinales > Pinaceae > Pinus > Pinus taeda. The sequence goes on along the minus strand of APFE030992098.1, from coordinate 51,029 downwards.
GCTTATGCCAGAGTTCTTTAACATCTCAACCCTGAATATGTTTTGCCTTGCTACTCAATGCAACACATCCATCAACCTCTAGCTTGTATATATTTTTAACTCTAACACCAATTTGTTTTACTTGTCCATTAGAAACATGCTTCAAATAATACTTCCCTTTACTGAACACCACATCATATCCTCTGTCTTCAAGTACAACTATAGAAAATACAATTTTATTCAGACCATGCACATAAATTAAATTATTTAGGTGAATATGGGGGCCTGACTCCCTCTTAAAACTGACAATGCCAATCTCTTTGGTACTATAACTTCATCATCTTCAAGCTCTATGTGTAATTTTAGGTCCTTCTCGTCTAAGCTACTTAAGAAATCTTTAATTCCCTGTTGAAAATGCAACAAGATGATGGATCTTAGTGAAAAGAAGTTGCCTTCATTAAGTGGACCCAGAGGCTATTTTTAGCACAAAGTCTACTTTTAGACTATGTCTATTTTTAGACATATGGATCATGGTTTATGAGTTGCAGGATGCTATTTATGGATGATTGGTGATGTTGGTAAAAATAGATGGACTTTTATTTTTAGAGACATGGGCGGAGTCTATTTTTAGACTGCCAGGGTAAAAATAGAACAGTCGAATATTATTAGCTCTTAATAATATTTAGACTATAAACATTATCTTATCCTCTTGCAGCACTTCAGTTCAAGCTACGGATGTGGCACATGCAACTGACAGAAGGAAATACGCTTTTCTTATGGGTTAGTTGAGCTATTGCATGAATGAATTCAATTAGAACTCAAGAGATTGAGTCTTAGTGGAGTTGAATGAGGAGTTGATGGAGTTGTGTTTAGCTTGACTTAGTCGAACTAGTTGTATTTAGTCTAACTGCCAAATACACTAGTGATGAGTGGTGTGAATTAATTATTAATTAATTCACTAATTATTTACTCATAAATCAACTAAAGAAATACATCAGTTAACTCAGTGCATGGACAGTTCAGTGGAGACAAGTGTTAGAGGTGAGTGAAAGGGCAAGACAACTGTCAGTTGTGACTATACTTGTGCATGAGATTTACACAATCAATGGATTGAGTATTACCAATGAGGATTGCGTGGTATATCCAAGGGAAATACGAATTTGGATCATTCATTCATCAGTATTCTCATGCAGGATTGCGCAGTGGAGGCAGGCAAGCAACGGAGGAGATTTGAGCCAGTGATTGATTCAGATCTGAGCTAGTTTTAACAGGTGGAGATAGTGCTGAGTACTTGCGAGGAGTATTGTACTATGTATTGTTACATGTTCTCAATCAATATAATATAGAGATAGTTGGGGCTTTTCAGCTGTATGCTTTCCCTGGGTACATACTGTGTTGATATGTGTGATTGATGTTTCAATGTGCGCATGCGATTGATGTTTTAATTATGCAAATTGATGATCAACGTACAGGAGGTTATGTATTATGCACGATTCCGCAAATAGTGTATAATCAGGATAATATATGTGAATAAGTGTCATATTATTCAAAATTTCTACATTCCCATTGTATAAAATGAAGCGCTAGAGACTAAGTACCATACACTACCTCATACAGTGCTTTCCATGTAAGTAAGGAGGGTGAAATCCAACTGAAATTGTGATGTGAGAGCATCTCCTGTTGATGTTGTTGTAGGCATCTTATTGGATTTCTTATGTGGACACTTGGTTGCATAATGTCCATACTCATGATAGTGAAAGCATTTAATTTTACTAAGGTCTTTCTCCTTGCCATGGTTTTGGCTGGCTTTTGCCTTGCCTTGGGCTTTCTTTTCTTTAACTTTCTTTCCTTTGCTTGCTAAGGAAAAGTTTACTTCATCATTAGTTATGGATCTAACTCCATCTCTAATGTTTCTTCGAATCTCCTACACTAAGTTAGACCAAATTATCTCCAAATTTGGGAGCTTGTCTCTTCCATTAGTTGAATCCTGATAACTATGTTAGGACTTCTAATGACCAAGGAGTGTTAACCCCACAAGTTCAGATGGTGGCACAATCTCTCCAACTCCTCCAAGTTCATCTCTCACCTGAGTGAATCTGGATAGATATTGAATAATAGTTTCATTTTTACTCATTTGAATGTTCTTGTTCTTATATTTCAATGCCAGCTTCCTGGCATCATTGCTACTTTCAAATAGGTCTATGAGAGTTTTCCATAGTGCAAAAGAAGTTTGCTTTCCATTTTGAATTCAAAACCACATGGTATTTAACTCCCTCGAAGATAATCCTGCTAGATTTTGCATTATTTTTCTTCCATTGAGCCAACTGATGTGCATCTGATGCTGCTGGTTTTAGAATATTTTTTTTGTGTACTCTAATACTCCATTTTCATCCAACACAACTTACATTTTGTCATTCAAAGCACATAAATCTGAAGTTACCTCCAATGCATACTCAAGCTTCAATCCATTGAAACATTGTTCTTGCATTGAATAAATACATGCACCACAACTCTGCTATTCGGAATTACTTTGAGAGATTACCAGGGACCTGGTTTATATGTATTTTCAATAGATTTGATATGATGTAGAAATAAGTTGAAATTTGTAGCTACTAATGAAATCAATAGACACAAATTTCTTTTACTAAATTCCATGGAAGGAAAACTGGCAATAGAAACACATGCATCATAATGCAAAAAGTTTTTTACTGGGGAACCCTACAGGGAAAAAATCCTCTTCTATTTTTATTATACCATATGAGAACAATGATCTATTACAATGATTGCCTTAATTCTTGAAGCTCAATCTGCACTGTAATATTGATCTCCTCCTAAGTCTTCTCTGGCCAATACTTAGCCAAAATAGGCCCCTTGCTTCCTCCTATTTCCTTGGGAAATACCCGAGGAAATTAGCTCATCTGCTACATGCAAACATTGTACACTCACTAGTATACAATAATGATTGCATTGTTCCTTTTCTTTTGAACTTCACTAGGCAGTTCAAATTGCATGGATGACTAGGGCTATTTTTAGTAAATTGACTAGTTAACTAGGAGTTAGTTGAGTTTACAATAGTTACAACTACTCAACTGAACTCATACTAACTCTATTCAAGACTAGAGCTCAGAGAATTGAATTTCATTAAAGATAACACCTCTAGATAGCTAGATCTTACCCACCAACTTGCACACAACTCTACTTCTAGCCCACAAACTCGAATTGATTGACTCAATTGAGTGATTTGGTCATGTCACTCCTGTTAACTACCTGAAAACTCATCCCTGAAGTGGAAATTCAAATTTTTTCATTTGACTAAGGCACACGTCAATTGAAGCCTTTTCTTGCTACAGTTTAACAATTAGAAGTTATAAATTGTTGTTTCAAATGATATCAGTAGTCCATCATGCATGAGAGGATCATCATGTCAACAATTTCCTATTAGTGGCAACACATTGGCTTTGATCATTGTTCTTTCCAAAGGTATGTATGTTCGAGGACCTAGGCAGGAATCCCATTTGAAACAAGTTACATATTCCTTTCATGAGTTTATTTTTTTTGTTATGGTTATTAATTAGATTTGTGTTTGTTCCTTATCCCTTTTCCTTCTCTTAATTAGAGTGAATCCAATAACTAAAAATTATGTTACTTCTCTCAAGTGATTCTTGTAAAGAGAATACTTATGATCACATCCTTTACTCCATTAAATACTTAGCTAGGCCTCTTTCCTCCCCTGCAACTAATAACTTAAACATAAATGTAGTGTCCATGAATACAATGTAATAAGGTACTACATCATAAGTAACATCATCATTCATTGGTTTGATGCCACATATTACACTTTTAAGTTACTAAAACATCCTTTCTTTTTCTATACTAATGAAGGGAGTATAGTCATAAATGCTTGATAGTGTCCAAAAGAAGATATTTTGTATGATTGATTTTCATGTCTTCTAACTTCCACTATTGATGATAGGGGTGGCATGAGGTGGAGGAACTTTACTCCATCCCGAGGGAATACTAGAGATCAAATTTGCATGGGGCCTGGGAAGGAAAACTAACAATCAAGCCGAAATGTATTGTCTTCTACAAGGTTTACACATTGCTAAATACAAAGGCATCAAAGATATTATTATATTTGGAGACTCACTGATTACAATGATCCATTATATCATTAAGGAAGGAAATCCAAAGGATAATTCCCTTGCCCTGGTGCTTCATTAATTTGTAATTGAAAACTTGAAGATTTGAACAAATTGCAAGTGAAATTTTAAATGTGTTTTGGGTAATGGATCAAGTTACTAAACACATAACAAAGTTATTTTTAAGCTTAATTAATAGCCAAAACAAAGACAAAATACCATATCAAAAAACACATAACAACAAACATGATAAAGGAGTTCACCCCTCTCCTGAGCTACATCTCCTAGTCCAGCTTCCAATGCATGGCCTCTTTCATTAAATGATCAAATATGTGTTTTCATGGCTTCAGAATGCTCAAAATGAAAAAAAATGTCTCCAGTGGATCCAAAACTGTCAAAAACCCCCATCGGGGTTCTTTCTACACCTCATTTGGCCAAAAATTGAGAACGTTATGCTTGTTACAAGTTTTTCCCAATTTCTCATAGCTAACCATCCTCCAATTCGACCCAAAAACACATATTTCATTAAATTTGGAATTAAATGGTGGATCTAGAATTTCAAAATAACAAAAAAGCTCAATTCAAGTCATTGTCCTTGTAATAAAATATTTCCAAATTTAATGAAATATGTATTCAAACCTTGCTTGAGTGCCCCAAACTAGGAATTGGTGTGTAAACATGGCCTACAATCCCGCCCAATGAGCGAAATTATCGGACATTTAAATTGTCCACTAACACCTAGTTTCCAAAATTTGAGGTTGTCTAGCGACACGTGCCCAAGGGCTAGGGCTAACCGCTCACTCATGTCAGCCAACTACCAATGAATTAACTCATGGTCATGTGAACCCTGCGTAACTTGGGGTTGGTGCCAAAATCTGCGCTGAGGTATTTATTCATGGCACACTCCTTCTTGCTCATAGTGAGGTCATGTGAGGCCACATATGGCCCATGGCTGGCCCCTCTGCTCTCCGCGCTCTTAGTTGCATGAAGGGTCATGTGACCCTGGGATGGCCCCCAAGGGATGGCCCCTATACTTTACCCCACAAACAATTCTACTTTGGTGCATGTTTTGTGGGTTGTGACCACAGGGATAGGGCTAATCCCTGACCCACAATCCCACCGCATGGTTATGTGGGCATGGGGACCATGGTTGAGGATTAACCTTGACCCAATTCCAATATGAAAAATGCACCAATCTTAAATCAAACTTGAAGCCTTAGATTGTTAAGTAACACATGTGGCGCGTTGGTTGAGACTCTTGGTGCTTGGGCATAGTTCTTGATTTCGATTCTCGTTAGGCCCGATCCAGCCCAATCAAATTTTTATATGCCGACAAGAGGCCACGTGGTAGTTGCAATTGGCCCATGTGGCTCTCCACCATTGGACTGCTTCAATGAACCCACAACGAATAGAATTGCAACATTCATGAGCCAATCACAAAAGGACACTTTTCAATCAATCATTGGCCTGAATTTTATAGTCAAATGCCTAATCGCCTACATAGTTAGCGTATGGATTGCTAATTGCGCATACCTGTAACCCAATTACAAAAATTTTAGTTGTTTGGAAATTTGATCAAAACATGATATTGAGAGGATACTATATCAGTTTTGAGTGAAACAAGCTGTGTTGGATTTAGGTCGCCGAGATCTACACACTGGTACAGGTTTTGAGAATTTTTTAGCATTAAACTGATCCCTTGGATCACTTCTCCCCATTTAAAGCTTTTGGACATCCAAAAGACTACTTTCAATCAACAAATAGATGAGGGTACAATTCCCTCACCCTTCCAACCTCAATCCATTTACTTTTTCTTGGATTTGTGCCTTTGATACCAACATGAAGGTACTCCACATTCCCTCGTTTTGAAGTTCTTGTTCTTCTGTCAAGTATAGTATCCTGTGGCAACTCTTCACGTAATTCTGGCGAAAAATATTCTATTGAAAGAATCTTAAAATTCTCTCCTTGATCATCAAATAAAGGAGGCTCATATAATCTCAAATTATCAACATTAACAACTGGACACATTTGGATATAAAGAGACGAATCCAAATGGAAGGCATTGTTACCAATCTTTTCTAGAATCTTAAAAGGTCCATACCTTATTGGTTTTAGTTTTTTACCTTTTCCTTTAAGACTCTCCTTGCCAATGTAAAGCCAAACTTCATCTCCAACTTGAAAATTGTGGTCCACATGATGCTTATCATGCCTTATCTTGTAGTTTGCCTTGCTCTTTTCCAACTGTTATTGAACCATTTGATGCACCAATTGAACTTATTCAATACACCTTTTGGCCTTATCAATGTCACTACGACCATCAATAACAACATCCTTCCCAAAGCTAAAATTGAAAGGAGATTTTGGTAAGTAACCAAAGAATGCCTCAAATGGAGATGTTTGAGTCGATGAATGTTTTGTCCGGTTATAAGCATGCCGAATGTAGTGTAAGTGTTCATCCCAAAGCTTATGATATTTGTTGCAATAGCCACAAAGAAGATGTACTACTTGTCTGTTGATCACCAATTCAGTCTGAACATCGGTTTGTGAATGGAATGTTGTACTCCTTTTCACTTGGTTTCCATGAGTCCCCATAAGCTTGACCAAAAGCTCCCGACAAATCAAGAATCTAGATAAGAAATAATGGATTTGGGCACCCAAAATGTACCCATACATGTTGAAAGAAAATTTGTGTAGTATGTTCAGTTGTAACCTGCTTCTTACAAGGCATCAAAATACACATCTTGCTGAAACGATCCACCACAACATAAAGATAATCATGATTTTTTTAGACACAGGAAATCCTCCTACAATGTCCATAGAAACACTTTCCCAATGACGGGAAACTATTGGTAGGCTTACTTGTAGCACGTAAATAAGTCCCTCTTACATATCGTGACACACTTTCATTCATTCTAGGCCAATAACAATACATTTTTAATTGTGCCACCATCTTGTCTACACCAAAATGACCAACAATAAGAGAAGTATGTGCTTCCCTTATGATGTTGAATCTTTCACCGTGTAGAATGCATATCTTTCCAAGGTCATACAAAAAATTTTCATGGACATGGTAATCCAATTCCTCTACTTGGTTGCCTTGACCCAAAGTTGCATATAAATCTTTAAAATCGTAATCTAAAGCATGTTGTTCAACATAAATCTCATGCATGATAAAACTATGCTTAAGAATAAATCAAGTACTAACAATTTGTCTAGAAAGCATGTCAGCAACCTTATTATAGATACCTTTCTTACACCTTATCACCAAGTTCAATTGCTGCATGAAATCCATCCATATGAAGTGCCTCACTTTTTGTAGCTTAGTTTATGATTACAAATATTGCAATGGTTGATGATCAATGTGAATGATAGTTTCTTTCCCATCAAATAGTGTTTCCACTCTTTCACACTTTTCACCAATGCATACAATTCCTTGTCATATGTAGGATAGTTAACTATGAACCATGAAAAGTTTCATAATGGTAGCATATCGGCTTACCATGTTGCATCAAGACCGCTCCCATGGCATAGTCACTTGCATCTATTTGTATCTCAAATAGTTGTCTTAAATCAAGAAGTGCAAGAACTAGAGTTTTATCGATTATGTCCTTCAATGCATCAAAAGATTTTTGTTGCTTGCCTCCCCATTGAAAAACCTTCTTTATGCTTGTCAAGGCATGTAATGGAGCTGCAATTGAAGAAAAGTTAGAAATAAACTTCCAATATTGGGTTCCTCCCGAAAATCTTGTAACCTCAATCATATTATTGGGGTTGGGCCAATCTACAATTACTTTGACCTTTGATGGATCTATCTTCAATTCACCCCCTCCAAAAATATGTCCCAAATACACTAATGAGGTCTTTCCAAACTCACATTTAGACATCTTTAAAAACAAATTTTCTTTCTTCAAGACATCTAAGACTTGTTTCACATGCATGGCATGCTATTCACGAGATTTGTTGAATATCAATATGTCATCTAAGTAGATAATTACAAAATCTCAAGAAAATTCCTTAAGACATCATTCATAACTCGCATGAATGTCGCAATAGCATTACAAAGCTTGAATGGCATAACCAACCATTCAAACAAAACTTTCTTTGTTTTGAAAGTTGGTTTCCGTGTGTCTCCTTCAACAATAATAATCTAGTGATAACCACTTCTCAAATCTGAGTGAAATGCACATCATATTTCAATTGATCAAGCAAATCATCAATTTGAGGGAGAGGGTAATGATTTTTTTACTGTAATCTTGTTCAAGGCTCTGAAATCTACACACATGCACCATGTAACATATTTCTTTGGTACTAGAACAACTGGTGACCCACATGGTGATGTGCTTGGTCTGATGAACCCTTTGTCAAGCAACTTTTGGACTTGTCTTTTGATTTCTGCATTCTCCATGACTGACATCCTGTAGATGCCAATTTTTGGAAGAGAGAAACCTTGCTACAATTGGATCTCATGCTGGATTCCTTTTTTCAGAGGCAATCCTTTGGGTTCCTAAAACATCACATAATAGTTGTTAACAACCTCATACAAATCAGATTTTAACTTTGCATCACATCCTTGGAAAGCTTAATTTTCCATATTCTCTTTGGGTTTGATCATCAAGACTACAAAGTTCTTACTAGCATTGACTAACCTCTTCATTTGTCTAGCATTCACAAGTGACAAATTCAACTTCTTCTTATGTTCTCTAATAATGTACTCAACTCCATTTTTAAACAAGTGATATTTGTTCTCATGGCAATGAAAGATGGCTCTCCTATCATATAGATATGGACTTCCCAAAACAATACCACAAATGTCAAGTGGAATAAAATCAAGCTCTACCTGATCTATAAAGTTTGAAGTAATATAAAATCTTAATTTCCATCTTTTTGTCACATGCAATTTTGTATTGTCACATATCCAACCTAAAGGATATGGTTTAGGATGAGGAGTTGTTTCCAAATTCAATTTCTTGACAGTGTCTTCAGAAATGAGGTTTTCTTATGAACCACTATCAAACAATGTATCTATCTTGGTATGTTTTTAAATGACTCTAATATGGAAAATCTCTATTCTTTATTTTTCATGTTGAGTTTCATTGAGGCTACTTGAAGAACTAGTATTTGCAATAGAGTCCTTACCTTTGAATCCCATGGCTGTAATCTTTATTTCATCCCCAGATTCGGATCCTAAATCATGTTGGTAGTTGCAATACTCTTTTGATTCCCTTTTTTGTTAAAATTTATGGGTCTCATTTCAAGATGAAGTTTCCAACAGTGGTCTTAATCTTCTTTTGAACAATGTTTAGATATGAGTTTTTATCCATATTTCATGACTGAAGTATTCTTCTTCCATTTTCCTTTCAATTTACCCTTTCCTTTGTCTCCACTCTTAAAAGGATTTTTGCTACCCTATTGAGGAACATTTTTCCCTCTTGCTTCTAAATGAATTTCCTGTACACAAACTTCATCTAGTTTTGTAGGGTTAAACATGAGAATTGTGTGTCTCAAATAACTATGCAATCCTCCAATATATTTGAGTAGAGTGTCTTGAGAGGATAAATATATAACCAAAATCAAATTTCTTTTCTAAATTCTTGAGTATATCTTTTCACATTTTGACCTTTAGCTTGCCTAAAGTTTTTCCATTCCATAATAAATTTTTGAATATATGCTAATGGATAAAATTTCCTTCTTATTGCAACAAAAAATTATTCCAAGAGGATAAAACCTTACCATGTTTCTTCATGTCTTCTTTAGTTTTGGCTTCCCACCAAATAAGTGATGCACGTTCCAATCCATGAGAAGAAAGCTGATTTTTGGTCTCATCATCCTTGATTCTTTGAATCATGCAATACACTTCAATTTGACGAACTCAATTATCCAATTTCTCAGCATTTACTTCCCCATTGTACATAGGCAATTCAACTTTATATCAAGCTTAAGAAAAGAAATTTTATCATGTCCCTTTGGAGAATTTGGAGGTGTTTGTGAAAGGGTGGAAGAAGTACAAGATGAGGATGAGGATGGAGGTGAAGGTGGTGGTTTGTCATCATTCCCTCCATTCCCTTTTGGAGGCTTGTATCATTTTCCTCCATCTCCTTTTGGAGGCTTTGAGCTCTCTCCATACAACCTTGAATTCTTCTCTTCATAAAGAACCTTTACCATTTCAAACATCTCAAAGAAATATTTTTTGAAAGTTCTTTCATCTTCAGACATCCCTTCAAGACCTTCTTCATGTGCCATGACTATTGAAGCCTGAGGTGTGTTTGTTCTCCTTGAAACAATTTGAGATCTTCCCTCCATAAGTTCTCCTTCACCTCTTTTAAGCTTCAACCTTGTAAGCATTAGAAAAACAGTTGCAAACCAAATAAAACCTTCACAATAACCTGATGCTTTGATATAAAAAAGATCTTTAATTGAAAACTTGAAGATTTGAACAAATTGTAAGTGAAAATTTTATATGTGTTTTGGGTAATGGATCAAGTTACCAAATACATAAAAAAGTAATTTTAAAACTTAATTAATATCCAAAACAGAAACAAAATACCATATCAAAAAACACATAAAAACAAACATGATAAAGGAGTTCATCCGTCTCTTGGGCTATATCTCCTGATCCAACTTCCAATGTAGGGCCTCTTTCATTAAGTGCTAAAATTTGTGTTTTGATGGCTTTACAATGCTCAAAATGCAAAAGAAATGTCTCCAAAGGATCCAAAACTGTTTGCACCTCATTTGGCCAAAAATTTATGCCTATTACAAGTTTTTCCCAATTTCCCACAGCTAACCATCCTCCAATTCGACCCAAACCTGGCTTGAGCACCCCCAAACCTAGAACTAGAGCGTAAACCCGTCCTACAATCCTACCCAATGGGTGGAATTGTCAGACAGTTAAACTGTCCACTAATGTCAAGTTTCCAAAATTTGAGGCCATATGGGGGCACGTGCCCAGGGGTTGGGGCTAACCGCCCAACCCGATTAACTAACCCCTAATGAATTAACACATGGTCATATGAACCTCGTAGAACCTGAGGTTGGTGTCAAATTTTGCGCTGAGGGATTTATTCAGGGCACACTCCTTTTTGTTGGCGGCAAGGTCGTGTGAGGCCACATATGGCCTAGGGTTGGCCCCTATACTTTACCCCGCAGACGGTTCTGCTCCGATGCATGTTTTATGGGTTGTGACCAGAGGGCTAGCCCTAAGACCTAGTCAATGGTCTCGCCCCATGGTCATATGGGCGCAGGGACCAAGTTTGGGGCTTAGCCCCGACCCAATTTCAAAACGAAAAATGCGCCAATCTTAAATCAAAATTGAGACCTTAGATTGTTAAGTAACACATGCATGGCGTGTTGTTTGAGACTCTTGGTGCTTGGGCAAAGGTCTTGAGTTCAATTCTCATTAGGCCCGATCTGACCCAAACAAATTTTACATGCCAACAGGAGGCCATGTGGCAGCCAACCATTGGCCCACATGGCTCTCCACTATTGGACCACTTCAACGAACCCACAACCAATAAAATTCCACCATTCACAAGCCAATTACAAAAATACACTTGTCAATCAACCATTGGCCCAAATTGTATAGTCAAATTCACAGTCACCTACCTAGTCAGCATATATACTGTTGACTGGGCGTACCTACAACCCAATTACAAAAAAATTTAGTTGTTTGGAAATTTGATCAGAACATGATATCAAGAACATACAATATCGGTTTTGAGTCAAACGCATTGCGTTGGATTCAGGTCATAAAGATCTACGCACTGGTACATATTTCAAGAATTTTTTAACACTTTGAATTTTGAGCACTAAATTGATCCCTTGGACCATTCATAGAATCAGAGGATAATTTGTAACCTTCTACTCTAAAGAGTTCTACCCCATTCTCAAAATCAACAACATGGATTTCAATCTACAAGGAAATAAGGCTTATTCTCTGGAAGAGACCAAGTTAGAAATCAATGACTTTAGTTGTTCCTACCCAATTCCCTAAGGTTAAATGTCCCTAAATTTATGGTTCTTCCCAAGGCCCCTACCTTATTTGAATATTTATTTCTTTGGATTTACCTTAGGTCCCCCTCACCCTCCTTATTCCTTATCTGTTGCCCATCCCCTTCTATGTGACACCCTTTATATCCTCATTAGACTCCTTGAAGGCTTAATGTATTGGCTACATGATCAATCTTGGATTTCCTTGTTATGGCATCACATAATAACCACTACTATGCATATGTTTCTCTCTTCACCTTGCATGCTTGTTATTACTATATTCATCTACGATGACCTTAGAATCGACCTCTACTCAGAATCATGATGGCTGCTATGAAACCAACTCAGAAAATAGAAGAAAAGATACATCAACGACTTCAAAATTAGCCTCTTGAAGGGGACAACCTCCTTCACATTACAAAAATGAGCAATTCTTGGATGATACAAATGACAAGACCTCCTTTCTATATATAGGAGTCTAAGAAGTCACAATATAATCAAAGCCGACATAACAATAATAATGTAAGGGAACAACAATAACAATAGTGGGCTTCTATGGGACACAATAATAACAATATGGGGACAACATGGGCACAAAAATAACAATAAGGGGATATAATGACAATAATAATATAAGAATACACTAGTATTATAGGGACCTAACATGCCCCTCTCCTTCAAAAAAGTGTCGTCCTCAACGGTTGAGTTGTTTTGGATGCTTATGTATAAAATTCCCATCCTCCCATGTGGAATCTTCAATAGGTAAGTTCTTCCACTTGATGAGATACTCTTAAATAGATCAATTTCGTAGTTTTTGACTTCTCGTTTTTGTGACTGCTTCAAGTTCCAACATGATTTTTCCTTGTTCATCAAGTTTTAGCAATATTGTTTGAATTGGTATCTTGTCACCTATAACCTTCTTTAAGGATGACAAATGGAAAGTTTGGTGCACTAGGGAAGTTGTAGGAAGCTCCAATTTGTATGCCATATTACCAATCCTTTGCAACACCTTGTACAAACCATAATACTTTGGTGATAATTTTTTATCCTTCTTAGCTTGGTTGAGGGACATTTATTTGTATGGCTGTAGCTGTAGAAATACCCAGTCACCTACATCAAAACTCCTTTCGCTGCGATGTTGATCTACCTGTTGTTTCATTCTATTTTGTGCCAAAGTGAGGTTATCCTTCAAGAGCTGGAGAACTTGTTGTTCATGCTCGATGTGATCTTCCACTGCTTGAACCTTAGAATTTTCTCTTAAATATGATGTGATGGATGGTGGATTATATCTGTAAAGTTCCATAAGTGGGGTCATTTTTTCTGTAGTATGGAACGAAGTGTTATACCACCATTCAGCCAATGGAAACCATTTGACCCATTGTGTCTATTTATTAGATACAAAGAAATGAATATATGCTTCCAAACATTTATTCACTATCTAAATTTTCCCATCAGATTGAGGATGATAAGATGAACTATGAGCTAACTGAGTATCCATACAAGAAAATAATTATGTCCAAAAATTTCCAATGAAAATGGGATCTATGTCACTTATAATAATCTTTGGGTTTCCATGTAGCTTTTGAATTGTTTCCATAAATGTAGTAACAACTGTACTGGATTTAAAGGGCTGAGATAATGCACAAAAGTGTGCATACTTGGTAAATGTATCAACTACCACAATGATGACACTCATACCTTCGGACTTGGGTAAACCTGTTGTAAAATTCATTGAAACCTCTTCCCAATGTTGAATTGGAATGAATAAAGGTTGTAATAGACCTAGGGTCTCAATTATTTCAACTTTATTTTGTTGGAAAACCAAACATTCCACCACAATATTTTGAATATTAGGTTTAAGGCCATCCCAAAAAATTCCTTCTTAACCCCGTGGTAATTTTTCTAAAATCTCGAGTGCCCTCCTAAGGGTGAGGTGTGCAACTCCATAAGAATATTTTGTTTGAGTTGGGAATTCTTATAGAAATATAAGTGGTATTTGTACCATAACGAATCATTTTTCCAGCTAAACGTATAGGATGTACTAGGGTCTTGTTGTATCTTTTGAATGAGTGCCCACACTTCTTTGTCATTCTTCTATTCTTCTCTTGCTTCATTTATCCAGTATGGCTGGATAATAGAAATGGCGCAAAGCAATGCTATCACATCATCATCCTTGCTTGAGAGTGCATCTGCAACAACATTTTCAAAGTCATAACCCAACATATTTGTGTCTGATTTTTGTTTTTCTTCTGAAGATAATCTTTGTTGTAAAAAGTATTTAAGGCTATCATTATTTGTTTTTACCTCGAAGTGTCTTCCCATTAGGTAAGGTCACCATTTCTTAAGTGCATGTAGTACTGCCAACATTTCATTCTAATAAATAGCTTTGTGTAAATACTTTCCTTTGTTTGGACAAATTTCGAAAGTAATGGGCCTTTATTCTTGCATTAAAACAACACCAACTCCATTTCTTGAGGCATCACATTCCACAATAAAGGTTTTTGTGAAGTCTGGCGTAGCTAAGACTGATGCTTGGCACATTGACTCTTTAAGATGTTCAAAGGATTTAATTGCTTCTGGAGTCCAAGAAAGTGCATTTTTATTCAATAATGTTGTTATAGGTTCTGCTATCCTCCCATAATTCTTAACAAGCTTGCGATAATACCCTGTCAACTTGAGAAATATGCGTAGATGATTTGTGGATGTGGGGGTTTTCGATTCCTTAATGGCATTAATTTTTCTAGGGTCTACCTTCACACCTTCATAAGATACAATATGACCCAAATATTCAACCTCTTGTACTCCAAAGAAACATTTGGAGGTTTTTTCATATAATTGTTTCTCGTCCAATAGTTTGAGCACTCTATCAACATGTTGAACATGATCCTTCCAAGACTTGTTGTAGATTAGTATATCATCAAAAAAATACTAACACATATTTTCTAGGAAGGGTTTGAAAATGGAATTCATCAAACCTTGAAATGTAGAAGGTGTATTGGTAAGGCCAAAAGGCATGACCAAAAATTCATAATGACCCTCATGAGTTCTAAATGTTGTTTTTGGAATGTCTTTAGTCCTCATTTTGATTTGATGATATACTGAGTGAAGGTCCAACTTGGTGAAGTAAATTGGTCCATGCAATTCATCCAATAATTCATCAATGACAAGAATGGGAAATTATCTTTAATAGTGAGCTTGTTGAGCTCCCTATAATCCGAACACATGCACCATGATCCTTCCTTCTTGTGCACCAATACTACTGGAACATAGAAAGAACTTTTACTAGGTTGAATTATACAAACCTCTAGCATTTATGCAACCATATGTTCAATATCACTCTTTTGGGCATAAGGATATATGTAAGGCCTGATGCTTGGAGAAACAATTCCAGGAATCAAATGAATAGAATGATCATGATCACGAATATGTGGGAGGCCTTTGGGAGTCTCACATACCTTGGAATGATTGTCCAAGACTTTTTGGAGATCTAGATAAATAAATGATTTCAGCATGGGAACCTCTAGCGAACATAATTGTGCAATTGCACCACATTGTTCTTTCTTTAGAAGCTATTGTCATGCCATTAGAGCTGATTATCTTTCTTGGTTTCCCTGTGATACCCCTTAATTCAACTTCCTTTCCTTTTGAAACAAATTTCAAGAAAAGTTCTTGAAAATTAAAAGCTATCGTACCCAAAGATTGTAGCCATTGGAATCCTAGTACAACATTAGCACCACCCATTGGAATGGAAATCATTGGACTATTCAAAACATATTCTCCCATGGATAGCTTGATATTATGGCACTTTCTAGAGAAATTTATGGTTCTTCCATTTGCAGCCATCACTTGACACTGTGGTGCTGGATATAGGAATCAATTCAATTGCTTCGCTATCTTACAATGAATAAAATATGAGTGCTTCACAAATCAATGAACACTATTACCTTTATCTTCTTGATATGTCCTTCTATCTTGATAGTTTGAGGAGTGGTTATTCTGGCCAATGCATTACAAGATATGGTCGGATTCATTTATCCTTTCTATAGGCTTTGTTCCTGGTGTGTATCCTCTTCTTTTGATATTTCTTGTTCCTTTTCTTCTTCCTCTTCAAAATCTATGTAAAATAATTTCTTCTTAGCACACTTATGACCCTTAGTGTATTTGCTATCACAACTATAACAAAGCCCTTTTTCTCTTTTTTTCTTCCAATTGTTGTGGTGTCAACCTTGTAGGTTGTGGAAGGCTATGCGCAACAACACTTCCATCTTTATAGTTTTGATTGGTAGGCTTCCTTGTTGCCAAAATTTTCTTTCAATTTTTATTTCCAACTTGAATGCCTTCTCTAATGAATCAGGTTCCCAAAGGTGAACCTCATGTTGGATGTTATATTTTAATGTCCCAATGAACACATCAATCCTATGCTCCTCTGGAATATCCTTTACTCTTATATTCAATTTTTGGAAGTCCTCAATGTGCTCCACCATTCAACCTTTTTGTTTGAGATTTATCAGTTGGTTAAAAAATGTGTTTCTTTTTGTATCCTCATAATGTGTTATCATTTCTTTAATAAAAATTGCCCAAGTGACAATTTGTTTATGAGAGCAAATCCATCAATACCATAAAAACTAATTGGGTTCCAAATATAAAGTCGCAATGCGTACTTTTTTGTGTTTTTCACATTATGGAGATCGAAATATTGCTCCATCTGTAATATCCATGTTATAGGATCTTTGCCATCCAACTTCTTCATATCGATCTTTGGAACATGGTGGTTCTTCAATCCAACATTAGAGTCTATGAAATCATGACTAACATTTATTTTGTTCTCATCATGAGTTTCTTCTACTACCTTTTCGCCATTAGGAAGTATTTATTGTAGCAATTTTGCTAAACCTCCTTTGAAACCTTCCATGTCTTTCTTCAAATCTTCAATGTTTACTTCTAAGCCATCCATCTTAGTTTCTGCTACTTTTGTGAGAGTGAAATTTGTTGCACTTGATCTCGTAATTTTGATATATCATGTTGCATTTCTTCCTCTTCTTCATGAGTCATGCTAGATCTTTCACGTTTGTTACTAGGTGTTTACATTTTATTTCTTCAGGGCATCAATTAATGATAATTATTCTTCACTATGTCCTTTGAATTCCTTCAAACTAATTTTTCAAACCAAAACTTATGCAAAATTTTAAAAAGACTACACACCTTTTTTGGCTTTGTAGGAGCTCGATAGTGGATCTATTGTATCTCTGTAATGTCCGATGTCCAAGGTACTTTCTTCCTATGGTAGCCTTCTGAGTTCTCGTTCCAACCCCACAAGTCTAATCAATATTGGATTCTCCAAGAAACAATTATTCCAAATCTCCCACGATAGCCTAATTATAGACTCGTTCAGTAGAGTGAACTTGTGCGAAGTGCCACATATCACTGTTTCGACCTTCGAACCTGAAACCAACACACTAGAAATTGCATTTTGTCATCTTTTTTTACCTTTTTATGAAATTTCAATATGATTCTCAAAGAGATAGTTATGACGAGTTTCCCCAGGTCACCTGTTTGCGATATAATTTAGGAGCCTACAAAAACCCTAACTTCCTTGGATTATATCTCTGAAAATATACCGAGACAAGATCTAAATTTTTACCTAAGTTTCATCAAGATTTCGGCTCAAATGGGTTTTAATTTTAGTATTTGACACATTGTAGAAAAACGGGTATAGTTAACATGCCACGATGACTTGTTTGAAGTGGTGAAACCCTAGAATCCAAAGCTCCTATAACAATTGCTATGCAACCAGCTCACAAAATAAAATAAAAGATAGATCAACGACTTCAAAATCAGCCTCTTCGAGGGGGAAACCTCCTTTACATTACACAAATGAAAAATTCTTGGATGATACAAATGACAATACCTCCTTTCTATATATAGGAGTCTAAGGGGTCACAATATAGTCAAAACCAACATAACAATAATAATGTAAGGGCACAACAATAACAATACTGGGCTTTTATGGGATGAAATAATAACAATATGAGGAAAACATGGGTACAACAATAACAATAAGGGGATATAATGGTAATAATAATAATGGAATACACTAGTATTATAGGGAGATAACAATGTCTCTCTCCAGAAGTTGTACAGTAAAATTTAATGATACACTCATGTGGATTGTGTGTATGGATAGGAGAATTGGTGCTAAATTCAACTCATTTCTAGATCCTTCCTCATTCATGATTGGTTATGTTTCTTGGATAGATCCACCACCTTTGTGACCCAGTAATTTGGTATCCGCCCTATCCTTAGAATCCACTGTGTTGTCTAGGTGTTCATATTTTAGGAAAATTTGCAAAGAGATCCACTTTAGGTTTCAGTCACTTATCCTTTGGATTGTGCAATTATGGACTCTACACTCTAGCTTGTGGTAAATTTGGTGAAATGGGCTCTCTGGTTCTCAAACCACTCTGGAAATGCCTGGGCTCCCCTCCTTGGTAGTCCTTAGACTAACATGGGCTACTATGTATGAAGGTAACCTTTTGTTTCCAATTTTTAATTTGGCATACTATAATTGACAAGGCCTAGATGGAAAGTCCATCGAGGTAGGCTCCTATCACGTCACTCTGGATTCCGATTCTGTTTTTTTTAAATTGTTTGAGGCTCTGTTGCAAATCACTCTAGCAACATTAAGGCCTTCCTTCTTAGAGGTTTTGAGGAAGCCTCTACTTAAGAGACAATGTGTCAATTCTGGGTCTTTTGACTATTAGTCAATTTTTTCGACTCTGCTAACTTAAACAGAAGCCCAAATTCCCAACACCATGAAATATATAGTTGGGGTCTCATGAAATTGGAGACCCAATAAGTTCAAATCTATAATCCCTTCTCCTCATCCAATTCTGGTGGTTTGCCTATTCTCTATAGTCACCTTGCGGAGGTTTGGCTCATATTCTCATGAAATTTGTAGCATTCATAGCCTCTATCTGCGTATCCTCATGAATTCTGATTCCAAATTTGAAACTTCTTCGATAGAAATCCTCTGCTCTCACTATTTATCTTCCCATGAAGCCCTACAGAGGATTGATTATGACTTGCAAGTTAATTTTTTTCAAATGTATCACTCATAGGTAGAACACACTGATAAAATTATGGCTCTTCAACATTAGATCTCACGCCTGGTGGATGAAGTGGATGCACTCTGGGATACAATAGTGGAACTCAAGCTCAACAAATATACCCCTACATGTCAAGACCAACTTCAGGAGGATCCAGGCAAATGGAACATTGATATTAACATACCAACAACTGAAAATGATTAATTTTCATGTAGAACACTGATCACTATAGATGTCTTTCAGTATTTTTGTGGTTTTGTAAGCTTTTTGTACTGGTGTCTCTCCATGTAATGGGTTTATGGTCAATATGATTATGGGACAATATTGCAAATAAGAAATGTAATCCCCCATGTATTCGTTGTGGCTGGTTGGATACTTAATACCAAAACTACTCATTTTTGTTTAAAAAAAAGACTTCCCATGTATTCATTGTGGCTGGGTGGATAATTAATACCAAAACTACTCATTTTTGTTTATCAAAAAAAAAAAAAACTTCCACTATTGATGATGACATGAAAAAGTTAGCCATTAGCCAAATAGTCATTATTAAAAAATGTTGTTTTGCAAAAATTAAGTTTTTTGAGATTTTTGAGAGGTTTTGCATTAAGCAATGCCAACTTTGTATTTTTTCTAAGAAGTTTAAGAAATCACATCCTTCGAAATCAACAATTATTATTATATCTTAAATTCATTTTATGACAATCTCACTAAATGTTTTAGTGGGAAATTTGTTGACTATGAGAATAATTCTTATTGGAAATGTGTAACAACTTAAAACCTTAACACCCATACCAATGAATTAAATGATCAATTTAGATTTTATTTTGTTTTATTATATGGTTAGTATTCAACATTACAATTTATATTATTTCAAGAGCATTTGAATTTGTTGGCGGTGTAAACACTAATTCACATGTGTACATCCACTCTGTCTGCATTAACTTTTCCCTCGCTGGCACACCTTGGATAGCGCCTCTCCATTAAGGAGGAGAGAACCCTGAGCTATTTCCCTGTCATAACATTCCTTCGTTAATTTCGATGAGACTAGTTTCTAGAAAGATCTCGAATCCTTGCACCTGGCATCAACTCCACTATTGGATCCGAGGAGATCTAAGGTCTCAATGGTTTGGGACGTAGACCGATAGGTTAACGCTACTCTCAACGAGGTAAGGGGTCATTTGGTAGTGCAAAGATGGTTGAACTTCGGGTCTAAGACTGAAGGTGACTCAAATGGCGATATGGCACAACTTCCCTATACAATTCACCTCTACAGGCACACATGTATAGCGTAGAAATGTATCCAGCCCAAAATCTCACCTTCCAGTTGCCTCTTTCTTTATTTGATACTTACATTTTTCTTTGAATAACTGTACTCGGCTCATGCACAGGTGGAAATGTTGATAGCGGGACTTTAGCTCTGGGGGAATGCGTCATGGGTTCATCCTACAAACCAGAGGTAATGGTAATCTAGCCCGAGAGGTTTCATATAAGGTTTCCTTTTCCTGAGAGTTGGTTATGAAAATATCATTAATTTTAGGTGTGCTTTACCTCTTGTTTCTCAGCAATTCCTCCTTCAGGTAAGCTCATTCTATGTACCCGTGTTTCTCTAATAATACTCTTTCGATTTGTTCTTTCGATTACACTAATATTTTAAAATTGTTTGCAAGTACATTTTGTTGCAGGATTTATGAATACACATACCCAGAAGGAAGTTCTTTGGAGTGAAGTCGTGTTATTACAATAGTTACTACCTTTGATTTCAGTTTGGTTCCTCTCCAGCTTGTCTGGTGAATGGGTTCTAGGCAAAAATCTCCATTTAGATGGAGGATTGCTTGTTTTTCCTTGTGTTAATGTATTAAGGTTGCTCGCCGGCCAAAGTGCTATAGTTCTTTTAGTTATTGTAGAACAACAATGATGGGCGATGGATGCGCCCATTCTTTAGCCCGATACTATACTATTATTTTGTCATTATGGGGTTATAGACATGTAATTTTAACTGAGCGTTTGAATAACTTTACTGTGATTATACACTTCAAAGTCGCTCTGTTTATTTTCTTTTCATGATGGCTCATCGTGAGGGTTTTCTCTAACATGGGGTTCGCTGCCTATAAGCCCTCATTTAGCACATGACTATATAATGTTGGGCAGTTATAATTGAATTTATTATTATCTATGTTTTCACTGTTAGAGTTCAGGGTTGTCGACCTCTTTTTTGATGGGCTAAGTTTAGCTTGGGTATTGTACAACTCTGGTCAAAGCTCCATGAATACTTGAAGTGGATAATGTTGAATATCTTCTTTTGAATGATATTTCCATAGCTTGACATTCTCAAAATGCTTTCTTCTGATTAAGATGGTGAAAGAAATACATGTTAATTTCTATGGATTGACTGAAAACGGTTTCTGGTCTAATAACTTAGTAGGATATTAAATGTTCTGTGCAACAGTTTATAATCAAAGAATAACATGAATAGCTACTCTACTGTAGTAATTTGTTCTTTTTCTTAAGGTTTAGAATAATTGATGCATTTTGTTTCAGAAAAATGGAAATTAAATCTTGTCATTACCTTTTTCTTTATGCAATGATGTTTGTAGCTATGCAACTGTACCGAAATTGTATGAAAGACAATATGCCTAATATTATCATTAGCTGAGTCTTACTAGTAATTCATTAGCATGTCAACTCGTTAATTTTGTAAAATAAAGCAACTAATCTTTCTCCTACTGATAATTATTAAACACAAAATCACTACTTATCTGTTTCCCTGCTTTACTTGTAAACGTGCACGTGTTTCCCCTACTTAGAAGCTTTCACCACGTAGCCATATATCTAGAAATTACGTCCAAAATCCCCCTCTAAGCTCTTCCAACTCCTGACAGTGGCTAAACCAGCTTGGTACCTTGGGTGTCAAGACTATGTCCAGCCTCAAGTCTCATACCTCTTAGTTGTTATCCAAGGTATTTTTCCCATTGGCTAATTTGTCTAGCTCCAAGAAAAACCATTCACAACGTAATCCCTTCTACCACTTTTTCCCCAACCCCATCAAGGTTCTGTCATTTTACTTTTTGAAGGAAAAGATGGGGAATTGCTTGTAACTATTTCAAGAGTAGTTTTAACTGATTCCTCAGTTCTTTTACAAACCAATCAAATTATTTTAATTAATAATTAACAACATATGTTCTGGCTTTTCAGCCTAATTGTTTTAACAATACAGGTTAAAACATAACAAAATTGACAGTAATAAGTAAAACTTGGTAAAAGTAAATGTTAGTGCATCATTAGGTATACCAAATACAACATCGACACCCTCCTTACTCGCATCTGTGCATACCACAAATGATTTTTCCGGATCTGCTACCTTTAGCACAAGTGCAGTAGTAAGTAATGGCTTTAACTGCTCAAAACTTTGTTGACATTCCACTGTCCAGTGGAAGGCACGCCCCTTTTCTGTAGCGAGGTCATAGGAAAAGCTATTTTTGAAAAGCCTTTAACGAATCGGTGGTAATATCCTACCAGGCCCAAAAAGGATCTAGTGTCAGCAACGTTTTTTAGAGTGGTCCATTCCACAATATTTTTGATCTTTTTTGGATCCACCACTATTCCCTCAACTGATATAACATGGCCTAGGTATGGAATTTGACTTTTGTAAAAAACGGACTTGCTATACTCTGTGTACAGTTGATTATCTTGCAAAATCTGCAATATTGTTCTCAGGTGCTTCTCATGCTCCTCCTGATTTTTTGAATAAATTAGTATATCGTCAATAAAAATCAGTACAAATTTATCTAGAAATGGCTTAAAAATGTACTGCATCAGGCTCATGAAAGTGTCTGGAGCATTGGTAAGACCGAAAGACAATACTGCAAACTCGTAATGACCATAACGAGTTCGAAATGCAGTTTTGCAAATGTCTTCATCCTTTATTCTAATTTGGTGGTAACTAGGCCTTAAGTCAATTTTTGAGAATATGCTAGCCCCCTGCACTTGATCAAATAAATCGTCAATACAGGGTAAAGAGTCATTATTTTTTACCGTCAGTTTATTTAGCCGTTAATAATCAATGCATAGTCTTAAGGTCCCATCCTTCTTTTGCACGAACAACATAGGGGCTCCCCAAGGAGATACACTAGGGCGAATGTACCCTTATCCAAAAGTTCCTGAAGCTACATTTTGAGTTGTGTTAACTCAAGGATGCTCATGCGGTAAGGGGCTTTCGAAACAGGAGTTGCTCTAGGTATTAATTCAATGGTAAAATCAATATCACGTCTAGGTGGAAATCCAGGGATGGATTCAGGGAACACATCCATGAAATCCTGAATCACAGGAATACTCTCTAATGAAGTCATCTTGTTTCGGTCATTGGTGTATCCTGCTTTGACAACAGAAATCTGGCAGCCCTTTCTAATGCATCTTCTGAGATGGTTAGCCATAATAGGATGTAATTTAATGTTTTTCTTGATCCCTTGAATTTCCTTTCTCTACCTTGACTCTGTGAGGTAGCTTACAGATTTCTCTTTACAATTAACTAGGGACCAATGCCCTTCCAACCAGTCCATCCCTATTAATACATCATATGAACCTAAGGGGATTATGTTCAGATCAACATGTATGGGTTGTCCTGAAACTGTTATAGGGAAGTTTTATGTTTTCACAGATACCCTTATTTTTGTTCCGATGGCTAGCTGAACTAGCCAAGATTTCTTAAATTTACTGCTTTGCAGCTAACATTTCTCTACCACTTTAGGACTAATGTAGCTTGGGCTAGCACCCGTATCAAATAAAATAGAAACAAGTTGATCAAAAATCATACCTTCGCACTCGATCATGGTGGGTTGGTATTCTTCTTGATGATCATCGAAGGCAATGTTAATTATGTGCATACTCCTTGTTATATCTCTAACTGTGGAGGCTTCTTGCATATTTTAAAGTTGTTCTGTTCGAGCTTTATGTGGGAAATTCTTGTAGTAATGAGATTCCCCACATTCCCAACACTGCAGAGGTTGTTTTGGTGGTTGATCAGTAGCAATTTTAACTCCATTTGTTTGTCTATTCTTGGTGTAAGCTGGGACTTTGGGCAGATTCCTCGTAAATTTTTAGAAAGTTATTTGTTGATTATTCCTTCCATTTGTGACTTTCAGTTGTCTGTTAGGAGGTAAATTCCTCATTCTCCTGCCAATGGCTCCTTTGGGACCCTCACTCTTCTGTTTGATTTGCTGATAACAGATACAGGCTTTTCACACTGCATCATCCATTGTTCTAGGATAATCAAATTCTAACTTCTCCTTCATAAAGTTGGGTAAACTACTAATAAACCACTGAATTTTTTCTTTTTCCTCTTGCACGTACGAGACATATCCTAACAGGGAAGTAAACCATTTCACATACTCGTCCATGGTCAAGGTTCCCAACCTTAACTCATGGAACTCATTTGCTTTTTCATCGTAGTAAAGTTCAATTAAATATTTGTCCTTAAACTGTTTATGGAATTCTTTCCACGTCACTTGTTCTTTGTTGATTTTTCTCACAGTTTTAATATCTTCCCACCAGAGGGTGACCTTTCCCCTTAACTGGTAGAATGTCAGTCGCGCTTTAAGTTTGTCAGTACGTTCATAAGTCTAAAAATATTTACCCTTGTTGATCAACCATGCTTCAGTTGCTTCTTTAGATTCTCTTTCAAATAGTGACGATTTTATTTTTTTTAACTCACCCTTGTAATTCCATTTTCTGTCTTTTTGTCTTTCTTTGGTCGGAAACATTATCTGAACACCCCTCTTCATCCTCCTTATGTCCCTCTGTTGACTTTGCCTTATCTTCGCTATGATGGGCTGTTGGGTTCTTCTCCCTATTCTCCATATTGGGATTTGGTCCTCATTGATTATGTCGGTCGGACAGGCTTTTAAGGACCTTTTCATGTTCCTACCTCATTTGTTCATTGTCCATCCTCAAGTTCATCATCTATGCACACAGTTTTTGCACTGTTTCAAGCAGGGCAGTTTTGGCTTGCCACGATTCTTCTACTAGTTGTATCCATATATTCGGGTTGGCCTCCACATAAGGCACTTCCAGTTGATTGGATAATTTGGGTCTCCTCTGCATTTATACTCTTTGGTGTTGACCTCTTTCTCTGTGTTCACATTCATAGTTACTCAGTTAGTATTACTGACTTATATACAAGCATATGTTATTTTTATATAATTTTTTTTTTTAATCTGTAGGTGTATATATTGAGCCCATAAGTCTCAGTCTGTGAATATGTAACTCTAATACCATTTGTAACAGCTTAAATCCTTAATACCCATACCAATGAATTAAATGAATAATTTAAATATTATTTCATTTTATTATATGGTTATTATTCAACATTACAATTTATATTATTTCCAGAGCATTTGAGTTCGTTGGCAGTGTAAGCGCCAATTCCTAGGCGTACATCCACTTTATCTTCATTAGCTTTTCCCTCACTGGCACACCTTGGATAATGCCTCTCCATTAAGGTGGAGAGAACCCTGAGGATTTTCCCTGTCACAACAGTCTTTCATTAATGTCAATGAGACCGGCTTTTGGAAAGATCTCAAATCCTTGCATCTCACATCAACTCCACTGTTGGATCCAAGGAGATCTACGGTCTCAGTGGCTTGGGATGTAGACGGCAGGTTAACACAATTCTCACAGAGGTTAGGGGTCATTTGGTTGTATAGAGATGGTTGAACTTCGTCTCTATGATAGAAGGCGACCCGGATGGTGGTATGGTGGAATGACATAGCTTCCCTATCCAATTCACCTCTATAGGCACACAAGTATAGCGTAGAAATGTCTCCAGCCCCAAATCTCACTTGACGGTTGCCTCTTTCTTTATTTGATACTTACATTTTTCTCTAAATCACTCTACACGGTTCATGCACAAGTGGAAACATTGATAGCAAGACTTTGGCTCTGGGGGAACGTGTCGTGGTTTCACCCTACAAGCCAAAGGTAATGGTAATATGGTCTGAGAGGTTTCATACAAGGTTTCTTTTTCCTGAGAGTTGGTTATGACAATATCATTAATTTCAGGTGTGCTTTTCCTCCTATTTCTCGGCAATTCCTCCTTCAGGTAAGCTCGTTCTCTGTACCCGAATTTCTCTAATAATACTCTTTCGATTTGTTCTTTGGCTTACTCTAATATGTTAAAACTATCTGCAGGTACATTCTGTTGCTGGATTTATGAATACACATACTCAGAAGAAAGTTCTTTGGAGTGAAGCCGCATTCTTACAATGGTTACTGCCTTCAATTCCAGGTTGGTTCCTCTCCGACTTGTCTGGCGAATGGGTTCCAGGTGACAATCTATGTTTAGATGGAGGATTGCTTGTTTTTCCTTGTGTTAATGTATTAAGGATTCTCATCGGCTGAAGTGCTACGACTTTCAATAGATATATAGTTCTTTTGGTTATAATAGAACATAAATGATGGGCAATGGATGCTTCTGGTCAGATCTCCATGAATACTTGAAGTGGATAATGTTGAATATCGTCTTTTGAATGAGATTTCCATAGTTTGGCATTCTCAATATGCTTTCTTTTGATTGAGATCATGAAAGAAATACATGTTAATTTATATGGATTGATCAAATGCGGTTTTTGGTCTAATAAGTCAGTAGGTTATTAAATTTTCAATGTGACAATTTATAATCAGAGAATCACATGAATAGGTGCTCTACTACAGTGATTTTTTCTTTTGCTTATGGTTTAGAATAGATGATGCATTTTGTTTCAGAAAATGGAAATTAAATCTTGTCATTACCTTTTTCTTTATGCAATGATGTCTGTAGCTATCCGACTGTACTGAAATTGTAATGAAAGACAATATGACTAATATTATTATTGACAGAGTCTTACTAGTAATTCATTAGCATGTCAACCTGTTCATTTCATAAAATAAAGCAACTAATCTTTCTCCTACTGATAATTATTAAACACATAATCGCTACTTATCTGTTTCCCTACTTTACTTGTAAAGATGCACATGTTTCCCCTACCTAGAAGGTCTCACCACCCAGCCATGGATTTGGCAATTACATCCAAAATCCCTCTTTGAGCTCTTCCAATTCTTGATAGTGGCTAAAACATCTTGGTACCTTGGACATTAGGACTATGTCGAGCCTAAGTCTCGTACCTCTCGGCTATTATCCAAGGTCTTTTTCCCACTGGCTAATTTGTCCAGCTCCAAGTAAAACCATTCACAACATAATCCCTTCTACCACTTTTTTCACAGCATAATCCCTTCTACCACCTTTTCCCCAACCCCCTCAGGGTTCTGTCATTTTCCTTTTTGAAGGAAAAGATGGAGAACTGCTTGTAAATTTTTCAAGAGTTATTTTAACTGATTCCTCAGTTCTTTTACAAATTGATCAAATTCTTTTAATTAATAATTAAGAACATATGTTCTTCAGCCTAATTGTTTTAACATTAATAAGTAAAACTTGGTAAAAGTAAATGTTGGTGCATCATTGGGTGTTACAAAATGTTTTAGTTTAAACCATCTTATTAATCTATTTTATAGATTAATAACATTCAGGCCAACTACAAGAGGAAGAGTAGCATGGAAAATTCAATTTTAATTAAAATTATGCATTCAATAAGATTATTTATTGCCCGATACGGGGTAGATCTCAAGTGAAAACACATAAATTTTAATTAAAATTATACACTCAATAAAATAATTTATTGCCCCGATATGAGGTAGGTCTCAAGTAAAAACAAGTAAACGTGAATAGTAAACATTTAACATATAATGTTTAACATTTTTAATTTAATGCGAGTTCTATTTAAAAATCAATCTAATTATTATTATGTATAAAAACAATAGAAATTTAAAATATGAAGAGGTTTACGAACACTCAAAAAGGAGGATTGGTAAATAAATAAAAATATAAATAAACCAGAGGTATGGTAAATAAATAAAAATATAAATAAATTAGAGGTATGGTAAATAAATAGCACATTTTTTTATATTTATTC
>APFE030992098.1:0-13901 GCA_000404065.3 Pinus taeda | reverse complement strand
ATTAATACAAATATTTCTTAAAAAAAATTATTTTTAAGGATTAGGTTAAAGAAAAGGAAAATTTGCATGACAATGGAGTGAAAATCATTCAATGAGCATAGTTAGCCTCAGCGCACAATTGTTTCAACACCACTAATTCAACATGTTCCGTCAACAAGCTCCCCTGGTCGAGCACGTTCTCTTCTTGTTGTTTATTCAAGGCGTATCCATTGTAAACACTTTTCTATAAAAACATGACAAACATTTGATAGCAATCCAAGAATTGAGGACCACTGACCGATCATGGTCTACTGAATCTCTGCAACATCACCATAAATCCATGAATCTCTTCCATGGTGATTGTATTCAGCAAGGCTTTGATCACCAGCACCAAGAAATACTTCGAACGCCTGCACCAAGAAATACTTGAACGCCAAACTAAATCAATGCTCCCTACTTTCCCATCTGCCAAGTGAATGGCCCATATATCTGTTTCTCCATTCCAATTTTAAAATTTGAATTCACCAACCTGAGAATTAGGATATGATAACGACGTAGAACGTTTGGAAGATGGAGTAGGACACCCTGGAGAGCGGCCGTAAAATGTAGAGATATGCACGAGTATACATACTCTGATATGTGGCAGACATTTTTATTTTGGAAGGTGACGGACATTGCAAAGGAGCATGAGTTTAATTTTGAAAAGCTAAGTTTAATTTATAAATATAATTTATTAGTCCCTGCCCTCCGGGCTGGCAGGGACTATAGTAATCAGTTTTCAGTCCCGGCATTAGTTTGGCACAACGATCAATACATTTATTAGTCCCTTAACCAAAGTTTCTCCACATTTCCCATTAATCGATACAATATTTTATATTTCTCTATCCTCTTAACCAATCAAAAGAATATTCATCTTATTTGGCCTCAATACGAGGTCAGGAGGCTAAAAAGTTAGGAAAAACAAGGCCAACAGTACAAGTAATTATAACAATATCAAAGGTTGATGAAGTAATGCTATGTTCATCCTTAGCATTAATCTGGAACATTTAATGTTAAGAGAATATACTAGCTACAACACCGCATATGTACCCTTGCCATTATTTTTATTAACCGGGAGACAACAGCTGTTGTGCATGTTCATGTACAGCTGTTGTGCATGTTCATGTACGTGTCTATAAACAGTGTTCTGGCAGAAATTATTTTAGGCACCATTACGCCATTACGCCATCAAGTCCACTGGTCCCATAGACGGACCGATTATTCCGTAGATTCAGCATCCGCCTCTTCAGGTCACGCCTCAGTTCAGTGTTCAAATCTTTCATTTTCTGTGACTGTTGTTGTACATTTGCAGAGTTCTCGGTTTTCAGACAATCAATTAGCTCTTCCTGCTCGAGTAGAGCAGCGGCCTCTCTAATGTCGAATGTCGTTCGGTGTTGCCTCCTGTAAAGTCACCACGCCTGCGTTTGCCAGACTGGTAATCTTCCCAGCTTTATCTTTTCATCGTTCATGGTTATTTTTGAAATATTCACCTGAACTGTCAAATATGTAATGCATACAGATAGCTGCCAATCCTTCATGGCTTAAACCTTGCTTTAGCTGCGAATACCTTATAGTTTAGACAAAAACCCTGCTTGAATTGAATGGCTCGGTGGAGATAAAGAGTCATTTTATCTAATGCTGGTCAAATTAGACATTTCTTGAAAGCTCTTTCTCTGTCTCAAGAATGAAACGAATTAAAGAAAAATATTATTCATCCAGATGTAAGGTCTTGAAACGAATTAAAGAAAAATATTATTCATCCAGATGTAAGTAGTAAGGCCCAGAGATTACTAATTTTGATATTATTATTTTACGGTGTCAATTTGTCTATTCAGAATTTACAGGTACAAGAAACATTTGACCAAACCCAGACTTGAAACGTACCTGCTCGACTGATTTACATTATTTTTTTGATACTATTTTATTTTAATTGTTGTGCAGGTTAGTCGACATTTTCTGTTCCCTTCAACTCTGCTCTGTCCTGGGGCTTATATTCTATCTGAAATAATGCAGGGCTTTAAAATACTGCTTCCAAATCCTCACAACAGAGGACGATACAGGTGTACAAATAAGTCAAGCTGAGGTAAATCTCCCAAAAAACAGAGTGGACGCATCTCCATATGGAAGCTATAAGCCATCGAAATACAGGTAAATAGGAACATTCTCAGTAAAGGTACTCCAAGCATTTTAGGTAATCTAATGGCATACCTAATTTTAAAAAAATTACTGGAATATCTAATCACCGCTTTGGAGTACAGTTTTTTCAGGTTTTAGTTAGACCTTTATAGCGAGGAGAAATATCAGGAAGGGTTAACTTCGATGTTTGCAGTAAAGAAAGACTCGAGCAAATCTTAAAAATAACGCAAATTTCAGACAATCTTTCCAAGAAAATGATAATCTTTCACGCTGTTTTCAAAGATTTATACAAATAGCAAATATTTTACCCTAGGATACAAAATTACTCTGCTCAACAACAATTGCCAGAGAAATCAAACAATCGGATCGGTTTTTGCCGGACTTACAGTTATAAGGCCGTTGAAATTTGCGCCGATTCTTCGAGGCTCCGAGAGTTTGCTTCGAAATCTTGTATAACCAGGCCTACAATGTCCTGACCTGCAGATCGACCTGCTACTGCTATTCACCTCCATGCTATCCTGATTAGCCATGGCGTCGGTTACACAGCCCAGCAAATGCAACTCTGTTGCAGTCGTGCAATAAACCACACTCTGCACACGTTTATGAAAACAAAATTAATACAAGGCGCACATTCAAGAAATCTTTGATATCAAATGAACATATCTTCTAGCTTCAAAAGTTCAGATCATGGCAGAAAGAACTTATTTCCAGTTACAGAGAATCTTAAAATAGAAATCAAGAAAAGACAAGACAAGCCTGAAGAGAAATCCGGCAGAAACAGGCAGCTATCATGAATTACACAGCGATGCCTGGTTCGATTTGCAAATGACAGAGATGAGGAGGGACTTCACGTGGCGAGCAAGCTCCACAAGCATGCCTACAGTCTGGTATGGTCGAACCTGCAACTTCATAATTGATGCCTTGCATCGGGGCCGGTTTAATTTGCATATTTTGAGAACCTTCTGATGTCTTCTCTGCGAGAAACGTAAGGAGAAGAATTAGGCCATCAGACCATAATACATGAAAAACTGAAGCCACAATCGACTTGAATATAAGGACTTCTCACTGTATAATCGATGCAGAGTTCTTCACTGGAGCCGTAGGCATGATTGTCGTGCACGACTTACAGCCATCTGAAGCATATGATTACGGTACATGAACCCAAATGAACAGTGAATGGCGGGCATACAACGGGGTAACAGCCATCAGAGGGAGGCGGGCATGCAACATATATTACTGCCATCTGAAGGATTTATGATGCTTGGTAATGAAGGCAGCTGGTAGATTAGATACGTGGCGAGCGGTCGCCAAAAGGATCATGCATACATCCTAAATTTACTTGATATTTAGTACTTACCACATGTTTTTCACTTTGCCATTTTTTATACATTTTGCATGAATATTCTCTGAAGGCTCACGTGTATTGTAACGGTTCGAATCCCTCCACTCATGTGTTTACAGCGCCTGAGTGGAACCCAAACAGTGACGCAATGGGACGACATTGGGAAATTTTAAATTAAGATCTACAATGGAGTTCGAATGATTTGGAGACCTGAACATTACTATAAAATTTGGAATTATTTTCATTCAAAGCGTGATCTAAAGCCATAGATATTTGCAATAAAATAATTTAAAATCCAACCCACGACGGCTTTTAAACATACCAGAGGAATGGAATATTATTGTAGTCTGTGGGCATGAACGGTCAGAGCATCTGTCAAAAAGTCTCAGGGAAATTGTACCCTCCTAGAGGCATAATCATCAACTTTTCTTCCTGAAATCTTTATGCCCGGCATATGCGTTTAATAGCGGCACAAGTACTTGTTTAATCAATTAGGATTCTTCCTTCACCATCTGTAACTTGGAAATGTGTGCACCTAGGTCTTGAGCGAATAGATTCACGATACTAGAAAGTATCTTGTCCGCCACAAAAAAGCGTGCCTGCATTCTTTTCATTTTTTAACTTATAATTTATCATATCCCTAACCTTACCTCCACCTTCTAGAGTTTTCTAACATTCCTATGGTATGCGGCTTTCCTATCGTATGCGGGCTGGGGCAGGGACTAGCTGCCCCGCAGCCCTTCTTGTTTCTTTTATTTATCTATTGTAATTTTTTATAATTCAAAAACTTTTAAAATATAGAAACCACATTTTTGAAAAATAGGTATATTTAATTTTGTAAATAATAAATTTAAATTTATTTTTAAAAATTATCATTAAATTGGGAAGAAAAAATAAGTGAATCATTTATGCACTTATTAAATTAAGGTTTAATTGTATCTATGGGGCCTTAGAAGCTTCTTGATGTGAAATTATTAGTTCAATTCCCTACCTGAGTGATATATTGGACATGATAAAAATGTGGTTCAATTCCCTGCCCAATTATAATGGTAATAAATAAATAAATATATTTCTTTTCTATTAATTTGTCTATTATATCCCAGATGCGGGTGATGGCGGGACGTGTTGAGAGGGTGGGCGGTCACGTGGGCAGGTGGCAGCCTAGAGGTGACAGACGGTACCCTGCAAGGAATGATAAAACCTTGCATGAAATCCGATGGCAGAGGAATTTAATGCCAGTCCTCTCAGCTCGAGCGAGCTGCTTGGCAACCAGTGCAATGGAGGGTATTAACGTTGGAGGGCCTGTTCATCCGGGGGATATGGTTTGGCATAAGGTGAAATCCCTGATGCGCTCTGCGGAGGAAGGGGGAAGGGATCCGGAGTTCACTCAGCCTGTTTCAGAGACGGGGAAAAGCAGGCCCTGCTACTGCATTACAATTGCGCAGGTCCTCCGCACAGAAGCAGCTCCTGCGGCCTGCGTGAGACTGCAATTGGCAAATCCTGCGATGCAAAGGGAAAGGCAGAGAATGTGTAGCAGGCAAGGGGGCACTAGAGGTAGAGCCTCCACGCAGAGGCAAGGTTACATTTGGCCCTCCTCCTCCATTAAAGTCACGTCGGTGCCACAGTGGTTCCAAGGCAGTAATGATCAAGGTGGCAGAGGAGCTGGTAGAGACGCAAGAGCGGAAGGAGGTCAGGAGGAATTCCCCACGCTCAGGTATCGGCTTCCCTACCCTCAAGCTAATTCAACCCTTATTATCTCTATTATGGTTGAACCTGGTGCTACACAGGATGAGGCAATTCACATGGCAGACTATCCTGTGCATGGGGTAGAGCCCATACCGGAATGGCAACGCCAAAGTAGAGAAGAATCCCCCATCGCGTGCCATCTGGTTCGGGCAGGAACAAGTCATTTGGTTCATGGACGAGGGTCTGGAATTGACCTTGAGTGCCCGGCCAAGGAATGCGTCCCCTCAGCCTGTCCTATGGCGCTAGCTGGTCCTAGCAAGCCGGTTCAGGAAGGGCCCTCTGGTGCGGTCATCCCTCTCTCAGAATCTAATGATTCTCTCCTATTTGGGTGTCGAGTAGAAGAGGCGCCCTACACCACTGATGAAGAATGAGCTTGCTCTTGGTTACCTCTGGTGCAAGAGCATTTCTATGTTTTTATCTTTATGTCTATGATTCGGCCAAGCAGCATCAGCATCTATGTCAACGTGTCCGCTGTAATTGTCTATGTGTCTGTCTGTCTGTGTCTTGGTCTGTTCAATGTCCTTGTGTCTTCAGTGTCAATATGTCAAGCCTTTGGCAAATTATCGTATTCCAAATTTTGATAACGTTCAATTTTGGGAATGTAATCAGGGCAAGAAGAGGGCTTCCAGACATATTTCCATAGCCTTGCCTATTATAACTCATATGTATTTCTAATTTTTATATGATAATAGAATTAGTCTTATTCAGAAGAAGAAAAAAAAAATTGTCTATTATAATTTTTTAATAATTTAAAACATATTTAAATATAACAAGAAATTAACGTTTTGAAAAATTATATATATTAAATTTTGTTTAAAATAAATAATTTAAATTTATTTAAAAAAAGATATTATAAAAAAAACATTCATCTATATCCCTTAATTCTCAATTGTATTTAACCAGTGTTAACTTGAAATATAACAAAAGGCAAGAGATAGATGGATGATTTTAACAGATAATGTAAAATAAATATACATTATTTTATTTTTAAATATATATAGGATTAAATATATGTTAAATTATACTTATTTTATATTAAATATAATTGAAATTTATTGGAAAAGTATTAAATTTACAAAAATATTTTTATAAATAAATAGTTAACATAAATTTAAAAAAAAAAAAACAAAAACAAAAAACAAACAGAACAAACAAAAAAAAAACAAAGTATATATAGTAAATGAAAATATATTTCTTTATATCTAATTGTTTAGAAATTGATATCTTAATTTCTAATGGTTAGAAAGGTATACTAATTCTTTAAACCAAATCAACGCAGAAAACAATATCATAAAGTGGAGGTTCCTACCAATTCAATTCAAGTTTCTAACGCTCGTGAATGCTTGGATTTTTAGTTATGGCATATGTAATATATAGATTTCATAACAATTAATTCATTGAATATATATTTGTTTAATTGTTTATGATATTTTCCAAACTTTACATATGGGCATTCTCTTTTTCATAAAATAGGTATAGAAAGAGATGATTGATCACAATTTCAGTAAAATTTATGTAATAAAAGTGTATTGATTTAATTTTTTATTTCTATGTAATTTTTAAAATTAATCAATATATTTATATTTTGTTATGGAAAAAATGATAGTAAAAATTATTGTAATTAAAGATAAAAAATAATATTATTATTAGTGAAATAGAATAGAAATTTTAGAAATTTAATTTAATTATTTAATTAACTATTTAAGAAGATGTAGGGATTATCTTTTATGGAATATTTTAAAATATTTAATAATAATTTATACAAAAAGTAGTTAGTCTTTTCTATATTTTAATTAAATGACAATTAAAGAAAGTCCATATAAACAAGTGTCATAGGAAATAGTTGTAATTTATGACATGTGGAAATTGATACCTATGATATTTAATGATATTATGCACCATTAAATTATTGTAATAAATATTTTTATGATCATTAAACTCCATATATTAATATTTTAAATAGACTTTGGGTAAACAATAAATTATTGTTATTCTATTGTTTTAAAATAAATATATGACCCTATAATAGTTGAAATTTTATAATTTTAAAAACATAATTGAGATTACGGAAAATTTGAGAAAATTATGTTAAACGTGATTGCAATAGATGACACCAATTGGGATGTTGTTCCCTGATTTAATGTCAAGAACCATAGATTAGTTTTCCTTGGTTATGTATATAGAGTCACTTCAAATAAATAAGTGCAATTAAACCACACACTTATAAAATTATTTTTCTAAATATAGTAATATTTAAATATTGACCAATTAAATAATACTATCATAAATCATGATAAAACAATAATTTGATTAATGTTCCCAGTCCTATCAATTGCACACATAAATAAATGTAATATTTAAAATAAATGGACAGTAAAACTCTTTAAATCATAAATTAAAAAAAATTGAATTTTTGTTAAGTTAGAAAACATATTAAAAAATTGAAATTAAAATATTTTTTTATCAATTGTTTTTCTCTATAATGTAATTCTAAATTAATTAAATTAAAACAAATGGCATATTTAATTATTTATTAAATAAAAATATATAAATATTAATTACTAAACAATAAATAAAATAAAATAATATTTTTCCTGTAACTTAACATTAAATGTCATTATAGGTTTTTTCTTCTGAGAAAAAAAATACAAAATACATTTATAAAATAATATTGCATTTTAAATTTTCAATGAAAAAGAAATTATCAATATCTGCATTGTGAAAGGTGGAAATAAAAATAACAAAAAAAATATATCAAGAAAGATTCTTTATGAAAATATGGAATTTTATTATTTTAATAAGTATATCAAGAAATATTCAACCTAGGAAAATATGGAACTTTATTATTTTAATAAGAGCGTCCAGAATTATTATAATTATTATATGTGAATGTTGGTATGAGAATTATTATATGTGAGGGTTGGTATCAACGTTACTCGTTCACAGTGCTAACTCCATATTTAACCTAACAAGCCAATGTAATTTCTGCGTAAATACTAATTGCAACCTATGGATTAAGGTATTATGCGTCTGTCTTTTTCAATAACTACATGACACTGTTGTTGGGTGTGTCACAAACCCACATGTGAAGATATTCATAAAATAAAAATTATTTTATTTCATCATTGAGCGCACATTTACATTAGTGTAATTTCTTACCAATGTTATTTTTACATCTTATCGGATTTTAATATAGTATGGTATTTTTGTACAAATCAAATGAATCTTATTTTTATATAATCTTGACATGTCTAATGTTTACCATGAACATATATTGGTTTGAGTTTCTAACCATCTCAACTAGCATGTGCATGATTAGTTATATTGTTGTATATCAAACATTAATTATAAGTTAAGTTCTTTAATTCGGTCATGTCACTGTGCTAAGAATTAATTTTCCACCTCTCTATACTTAAAGCTAAATTAACTCTATAGCTGATGCATCGGCCTAGGTACAGAGGTATTGCCCCTATGGAGTCTTCGTCTGTTGTACAACTTTGTTGTCAACCTCGGGAGCAAATCTTCAGCCACGGTCCCCAGATGTCGACTCAAATCAGATGATGGTGGAGAACCTCGGGGTTTTATGCCTCCGATGTAGTGTCCTCGCCTTCTCATTTCTTCCTTCCAGGATTAGGCATAACGCCCTCTACAGAGGGGTTTTCCTATGCACAAGTAGCTACAGGTCTAACCTTTGTCGTTTTGAGGGTGTTTGTTTCCCAATTAGGCTCACCCTTGTCATGTTATGATTCCTAATCGACAATGGCTACCTTTGACAGGCTCATCTAGGTTCTAGTCCGGCGTCTTGTTGTGAGGAGGGTTTTTACATGAAGCTATAATCCAAGTAAATTTCTTAATGTGGTCGATACAATTCTATTCACAAGTTTACCCATTATTTTGTTTACATGTTTAGTGTTTAACTTTTCTTACTCTTCCCAAGAGGGATGGAGGGTTTCACAAGTGACAGTGGTTTGGACGAGGTGCTAGAAAAAGCCTTTGCTCGGCCAGTTGGGTGCGACGATGGTTGTTCCAGCCCATCTACTAGGTACTTGTGTTTTTCCCATTACAATTTCTAAGGGTTTCTTAGGTTTTAGGTTTTGGGTTCTAAAGGGAAAGAAGACTCTAGTGTCATAATTGTTAACTTATCTGTCTATGTATAATTTCTATTAACTGCAACATCTCTAATATTAAAAGTACGCTCGCTTTAAGGGCAAACTATATTTGTAATAAGTTCTGTAATAAATTTTAATGGTGGAAAAAACCCTAGCCTAGCTCTGTTTTCCCTCATTTTTGGATAACAGGTTCGGTACAATTTCTCAATGCTATTAAAAGGGCTCTGCGGTTGACTTGGAAGGCATTACAATTATTTTTTTCCATGTATAATAATTTTTCTATATACCTCTTCTGAATAATATAATAGTTGGTAAATTGCTTTATCATTTTCTTCAGATATTAAAGTCGAAATGCTCAACTATTTTTCAATTTGAATCTATAATTTTTAAGGTTGATTACAATCTTCACGTGGAGTTTACAACTTATCTGGAATTTCCCGCAATAAAAGGATATATATTTAGCCGTCACAAGTCAATAAACTCTGTTTCTTTTCGTTTTGTTTACTGTTTAAATTTTTTTGTTGTTACCGGAAGGTCTAGGTTCCTAATTGATCCTCTTTACACATTTCGAAAGTCTATGAGGGTTTTCGATCATGTATTATTTTTCCTTCTTTCCCTTGTAATTAAGGTTTTCCTTTACGTTTTAAAGGAATTATGGGCATACTAGTTCTTTTATAAATTTGTGTGGAAAATATCGGCAATTCTCAATTTCCTGTTTTGTTCTATTGACATAATGTCTGCATATTTAGACTTCTGTAAGTTCCTGTGTACTATAACCGCATATAGGTTGTGTTTCTCTCTTGGTCTGAGTAAAGTAATTCTTCTTTCTAACTTAGGTACATAAAAATTGCTTATGGACTATTCTACACAAGACACACAAAATTAACCATTCTATCTCTAAAATATCTGTTAACAAATATCAAGCATATTTTTATATATATCAGACCTCTACTTATATAGTATGAGATTTCACTTATCTGGAACATGCTAGCTTCTAGTTTTGGTCTGCAACTAGACCTTGATCTACTTGCTACTTTTTCTCCCAACCTTGATACTACTGTACCAACTAGTCTCCCCCTGTGTTGTTCCAGAATACAGGAACCATTTTTTTTTGAGAAACCATTGTCTCATTGCTTATAGCTATCTGATCCAAACCAAATGTAGCTACAGAAAACTGCCTGACATCTCAGCGCAAATTTTCTCCTTTTCTTTTTTTTTTCTTGCTCACTCTCTCTCCTTGATCTTAGATACGGCTATCCTCTAGATCTTTCTTGAATAAATCCTCAAGAAATTAGTTAGGGACAGGGAGCAAACTCTACCAAGTGTAGGTAGTCTTCCCATTTAGATGATTGTTGCATTACATAATTTCGCAGCATATCTTCTACTATTTGTTTTACTCACTCCGTCTTCCCATCCATTTGAGGGTGATAAGCATTGTTGAAGTGTAGTTGTGTACCTAAACCTTCAAATAGAGCTTTCCAGAAAACTGATGTAAATTTCACATCACTATCGGAAATGATCATCTTGGGTACTCCATGTAATCTAAAAAGGTTTTGCATAAAAAAGTTAGCATTTTGTACTACCTTGTAGGTTGACTGTACCGGTATAAAATGAGAAAATTTGTTCAACTTGTCCATTACCACCATTATTGAGTCGTTCTGCCTTTTAGACTTGGGCAGCTCGCAATGAAGTTGATGGATATGGTCTCCCATTTCCATTTAGGAATAGGCAATGGGTGGAGTAATCCCATTGGGTGATGGTGCTCTACTATCACTTGTTGTCATTCCAGACAGGGGACTAAATATTATGCTACTTCCCTCTTCATACCAGACCAGAAAAATTCCTTTCTAAGAATAGTAATCAGTTTCTGGTACCCGGGTTGGCTTGCATACGGAATCTTATGATATTCGTCTAAAATTAATTTGTTTATTTTTTACTTATTAGGAACATATATTATTTTCCTATAAATCAACAAGTCTTCTTAATTTACCTCATATCCCAGTTGTTGTTCATGGTTGTTCAAAATTTTAGCTTGTCATAAATGTTTATATTATGAATCCTGCATGGATGTTTCTGGAATTTTCTCATAAAAAGTAGTTTGTGATTCACTGAAAGATACCTCATATAGACAATTTACCTTTCGACTTAAGGCGTCTGTGACTTGGTTCTCTTTTCCTTTCAAGTGCTTGATTTCAAAATCAAATTTTCTTGAGAGGTCAGCCCAATGAGCTTACCTAGCATTCAAGGTGGGTTGTTTAAAATAGTTTGTTAGACTATGATGATCAGTCATTAATAGAAATTACTTACCCATCAAGTAATGTCACCACATCTTCAAGGCATGGATGACTGCTATCAGCTCTAAGTCATAAGCTGAATATTTTGTCTCATACTCAAGCTTCCTAGACTCATAGGCAACAACTTTTCCTTCTTGCATTAATACGCCACCTACACCTTCTTGGCTGGCATATGTACAGAACACATAATCTTTATTAGGATCAATAATGCTCAAATTGGATGCAATGATAAGTAGATGTTTGAGCTGATAAAAACTTCTTTGACAATTCGCGGTCCACCTAAAGGTTTTCCCTTTATTTTGCAGAGAGGTAATGAGGTATTCCACCCTAGAAAAACCTTCAACAAATCGTCTATAATATCCAACTAGACCCATGAGTGATCTTATATCAGCTACGTCTTTTGGTACCGACAACTCCATGATAGTCTTTATTTCCTCTGGGCCTGCTGCAATTTCATTCTTGGTGATGACATGTCCTAAGTACTGGATTTTTTCTTTGAAGAAATAAAATTTATTGTACTTAGCATACAATTGGTGTTCTCTTAAAACTTGCAGGACAATATGGAGATGCTCCTTATGTTCTTCTATGTTCTGAGAGTAGATCAGTATATCATCGATAAAGACTAATACAAAATTATCCAAATACTGATGAAATATATTGTTCATGAGGCACATGAAAGTCGCGAGAGCATTAGTCAGTCCAAAGGGCAGCACAACGAACTCATGATGTCCATAACAAGTCCTACAAGTAATTTTTGCTATATCTTTCTCCTTTATCCTAATCTAATGGTAACTCCAGTCGAGGTCAATTTTTGAAAATACAGTTGCACCCTTCACCTGATCAAATAACTCATCTATAAGGGGTAGGGGGTATTTAATCTTAATAGCCAGTTTATTTAAATGATGGTAATCCATGCACAATCGCAAGGTTCCATCCTTCTTCTTAACAAAAAGCAATGGAGCTCCCCAAGGTGATACACTTGGACAGATGTATTTTTTATCAAGAAGCTCTTGTAACTGCATTTTTAATTCTATTAACTCCGGTATGCTCATACAATAAGGGGCTCGGGAGACTCGAGCGACTCCTAGAATCAGCTCAATGGTGAAATCTATGTCCCTTTTTGGGGTAGTCTTGGGATATCTTTAGGAACACATCCAAAATATTCTGCATCACTGGTATATTTTCTAAAGAAACATTTTTATCCTTAGAATTAGCATACCCTACTTGTACTGCATAAACCTGACAACATTTTCTGATACATTTTTCTAATTGGGAGGTTGTTACAGGCCTTAATTTTAGAGGTTTTTGAATGGCTTGAATTTCCTGTCTTTCTCCTTTCTCATCGAGGTAATTATTGGTTTTGGTTTTACAATTAATGAGGGACCAATGTTTTTCCAACCAATCCATACCTATAAGGATATTGTAGGATCCCAGGGGTAACACATTCATGTATGCCATAATAGACTAACCAACTAACATTAGGGGACAGTTGCTGAACTTGGCCAACACCATTCTTTTTTCTCCCATGGCTAGTTGTACTAACCAAGGATTTTCAAACTTAACAACTTGCAAATATCACGTTCCACTATCTTAGAACTAATATAACTCAAAGTAGCTCCTCGATCAATTAAAATGGATATGGTTCAGTCAAAAACTTTACCTTCGAATTCAACCATGGTTAGTTGATATTCCGCCTGATGGTCTTCAAGGGAAGCATTAATTTTAGGAATGCTTCTTGCCAATTCTCCCATGGTAGATGCTTCTCGAATCCGTGAAATCTGATCAGTTCCCTTGCAATGTGGGCGGATTTTGACATAATGTGTCCCTCCACATCCTCAACATTGTACAGGTGGTCTGGTGGTTAATTCTACTTCAATGCTTCCTAACTACTAATTCATTTTGGTTTCACTTGATAGCTTAAATATGGGTTGATTTCTGTTCATATTCCAACTAGTTTGACCTTTATATGGTCCTTTGTTGATTGTGCCCTTATTTTCATTGTGATTGGAAGTAAATTTAATCCCCTTTTTGTCAACCCATCTCTTTCCCACATCTCCCTTTTGTTTATTTTGCTCGTAGAATATATGTGTTTTTCGTATAACTTCGTCCATGGTTTTCGAGTTATCAAACTCAAGTCATTCTTTCATGAACAGTGGAAGACTGCTAATAAACCGCTGCACTTTTGAATTTTCCTCGCGTATGTAAGGGACATACCGAAGTAAAGATGTGAATTTTGCTATGAACTCATCCATAGAC
>APFE030992091.1:0-22337 GCA_000404065.3 Pinus taeda | reverse complement strand
TGTCTCCCACCCAACTGGTCGACAGTTGGTCTTCATCATCTCTCAGGGTCTACCCCCCTTAGCCGTGGGAGACAGGCTTAAACGGAGAGATCGGGGATCAGAGTGACAGCCCCCGGTCTTAGCGTTGTCGTTGCCAATCTGCGCGACAACAGGTTGTAGTCTAAAAATTATGCTTTTTTGCCCTGAAAATTATAGAAATTCTGACCATATTTTGAAAAAATCTAGTCAGGGTTTTTGTAAATCCAAGTAAAATCTGTTAAAATTCACAATTTTAGGTGCCCTAGACGTTTTTGATAGTGCTGAATCCATTTGCACCATCAAAAACATGATTCAAAAACTCCATCTACAAGATTTTTTGAAATATTGTTACCCAAATCTGACCACTTTTGATGGTTCAAGCAATTCCTCCGCCAAAAAACAACTCCAATTTTTTTAACAATACACATAAATTCTTAAAAAACCCACATGTTTTCCTACCATTTGTTTGGCTTTTTTGAACCATCATATTGGTTAAATAACATGTAAATACAATGCTCAGACATTTTTAGAATGCACAAGTGCTTTTAAAAATATGTATTTGCCATTGTGCATTCGTCTATTATTAAAAGAAATAGCCTTGGGGCTACATTTTTCTTCTCGTACCTGCAAACCCAGTAGGACCTGAGTGCACTGACGTTAAAATGTGTATACGCTTATCAGCCAAAGCCTCTTCCACGGTAAAGGTATTTTTATTGGTTGTTTTTTCCGAACTTTAAATATATTATAAATAAATAAAATATTTTTTTAATGTATATTATTTTAATATCATTATTATAATTAAAAAGCATTGAACTTAATTCAACAATTTAACGCTATAAAATAATCATAAGTCGCAC
This sequence comes from Pinus taeda, assembly GCA_000404065.3. Taxonomy (NCBI): domain Eukaryota; kingdom Viridiplantae; phylum Streptophyta; class Pinopsida; order Pinales; family Pinaceae; genus Pinus; species Pinus taeda. The sequence continues at coordinate 21,462 of APFE030992091.1, read as the reverse complement.
TTCTCATTAACCACATTCCTTGATAGTAATATATCTTACATTAATAATACCCATGGTCAATTATAGCTAATACCACTTCATATAAGACTAAAATAAAATAAAAAACAAAATTATATCACCAGTATTAATAAAGAACAAATTAAATTGTCGATTAGCAAATATCACTTAATACAAAACTAAGATGAAAAACATTTAAACCACCAATATTAATAAAAGACTTAAAAAAAATAAATAAATATATCACAAGTATTAATAAAGAACAAATTAAATTGTCAATTAGAAAATATCACTTAATACAAAACTAAAACTAAAGCCAAAAACATTTAAGCCACCAATATTAACAAGACGGGCTGCGGGGCAGCTAGTCCCTGCCCTAGCCCGCAGCGTAAGAGCCCATCCACGGTGCCATTAGGCCAGTCAGCGTAAAGTGACCAGTACCAGCAACAGCATAAGCAACGGGAGAAGCAAAGGGTGCCCAATAGAGGTTACAGAGGTTACAGAGACGGAGACAGAGCAAAGGTAGACAGGTTGCCCCAGGACCGCAGCGTAAAGAGCCACATCCACGGTGCCCTTAGCCGGTCAGCGTAAAAGCGACTAGTACCACGCGACAGCATAGCACGGGAGAAGCAAAGGCGGCCCAACAGAGGTTACAAAAGGTTATAGAGACAGAGACAGAGCAAAGGTAGCACAGAGAGCTTTAGCGCAGTTGACCAAGTTTAGTCAGAAGCAACCATTGATTCAGTGGATCCATAACCACCAGTCGCGGGTTCGAAGCTAACAGTAGATAGACAACCTCGCCAGGATCCAGATCATCCAATATAGAGTCCATAGTCGTTTCGACTCCATACTAATGACATTTCGAAAACTAGCCTAATATGTAGTACTTTGTTCAGCTTTTGACCCTGAGAGAGAAGCTGTTCGAACACTTAAGTTACTTAAATTCTTGTTTTCTCAGCTGGGCAAGTTCCAATGAAAGTTGGTGGTTCAGTCCTACTTAGTCGCCGAGAAGAGCTTACCAATTTCCCTCCCTGCTCGACCTTCCTCATTGACCGTGACTCAGCAGAAACAACATTTCTCCCCGTTGCCCAGACCTTGCGCTTCAAACCCTTGCCACTGTCTTGTATTTCATTATACTTGCACTTTCGACGACCGTTCGCATAGTCTTCTTGCAAGCGACTCATCCTGATGGACTCTGAAAAGTCTGCGAGATCTCTGCTCTGTATTTGCACTTCGGGCTCTCTATTCTTAATGCTTGTGAACCAAGCCTCCAAATCATGGGAAGTATTTCTCACCATACTATCCGAATATGGCCTTCAGTGGAGCTTGCGATGAGATTCATTATTGAACATTAAAGCATACACTATTGTTCAGTGTAAGGCAGTTTTTTATTAAAACCATCCCTTTTGTTCACGCATTTGAAAACAGTATGAGACGTCCAATACTTGTATATACATCATATTCTTCAGCGTCCATTGTAGGACCGTAGGTAAGCGCAACTAAGCCACTGATAATATTAAATGTTTTCTTCTCAACAAACCGGTATAGGAACCACGCCTGCACTCCCGTCGTTGTCCAGCGCACACCGATTTATGAGCTACCCGGGCCCATCTCGATGCCCACTGACCCTAAAAGACAGGAAAAGATCAAAAAGCTAGTAAAATAATCCCTTTGATTGCGATTCATATTAATCAATAAATGATTGTAGTACTTCAAAGACAACAACCCGTTCGATGGTCACTGTCCACTAAAGAAGCCACGGCCGTCCATCCGATATCAACTCATTAAGCACCATCCTTTAATTATTTACAGCTTTGCCTGCACCAAGGTTCCTTCTTAATGGTTAAATGCCTTTAAACTAAATGTTGAACCAGGTCAATGAAGCATCAGTTGTTTTTTAAAGCCGAGAAGCCTTATAGCGTATAACAAAACGTTATAGTGGCATATCGATTCATGTACACGGTTTTCAATATTGTAAGCGTCTTTGTCACTTGATGTCGATCAAATGAGAAATTACTACGCATATAAAAATGAAATTAATGGTTTTCTCATGGATGTGATTAAGTTCTGTTTATTTAAATATTTTTAATTAATCCAAATAAGTTGATGCATTACTGGATGTGATGCACATTAGTATTCATTAAAAGTTGCACTTGCGACCAACCCCAGTTAACATGTTCGCGTCGGTCTTTAACGAAAAGCTCCGAGTGTCTTAAAAAATGATTAAAATTAATTAATTTGGTAGGCTACACCTCTAAATAATATGCGGAGATCCTATTAGAATATAGAACATGGCGGGCCAATCCTCTTATAACAGGTGCGTGACTCTTTTGTACAGAACCATCTCCGTCTATGCATGATCCTTTTGGCGCCCGCTCGCCACGTATCTCATCTACCAGCTGCCTTCATTACCGAGCATCCAAAAATCCTTCAGATGGCAGTAATATATGTTGCATGCCCGCCTCCCTCTGATGGCTGTTACCCCTTTGTATGCTCACTGAGCCAGACTCTCGTGCTTTTCGATTGCCTTCTTCCCAGCGCCCTCTGGTGCAAGCAGACTGTTACCAGCCTGCACTTCGTCTCTTAGTTTTTTCTTGGACTGTATATCTCTGATTTCTCTCTTTTATGCGCGGGCACACACTCTCTGTTCACCATCGCGGCGTTGGTCTCCCTCGACTCTCGCTTGGTTGCTGACCTGTTCTTGCTTCACTATCGCGTTCTTGGGTGACGGTCGCGGTCTTCAGATGTATGCCAAACGGCTCGGAGTTGCGGATGACCTCAGAAAACAAGGCCGCAGAGAGAGGATATTTACAGAGAGATACAGAATGGATGGAGATCCTCGACACCCGGCAATGTTTCATGATCATCGATATATCTGTTATTCTTCGAGACCTAGTAGCTTGTTTTGCGTTCTAGCATCTGAGAAGAGCCGGTTTTTAAATCGCACTCGTTAATTATGCATACTCTGTCTTTGTTTTTCTTTTAAAGATCGAATTCAGGAGCGTCTTTTAGAACATCGATGTACTTCCTGCTCAAAATACTGTTCTGAATTTTTTTATCAGTCTCAGAAAGAGGTTCGAAATAAAGCAACTTATTCTTATCATACCTGTGAAATTGATTACAATGTCTATCATTGTTGAATATTCCTCTGTCACTGCAGAACATAGTTTGTCATAGGCATACAGTTCTAGAGATTGCAAACTTTTTAAGCGTTCCTGTCTCTTTTGACAACCAGGTAATTCATTTCTCTTCTGGCAGCTTCATCATTTTATGAGGTGGCTTGCAAATTCAAAAGTTACTTGAATCGTTGAACCTCCAGTGATAGTTTATGACAAGAGAAAATGCTTCAGCCATTGAGGATGTGATTCCAATTCTTTGTAAGTGCAATCCAGAACTTGGACAAAAAATTAAAATATAAATTCATCACAGCGCGAACTAATTTTAATGCGAGACTCTTCCGGAAATTCTAAGCTGTTTCATACATTTGCAGGTTCTTTCAATGCTAGTTTTGAAAAAAACGTCCTGCAATTTCTGGAGGACTCCTTGGAGATGTTTCGAATAGGATTGATTCAAGCTCAGCAAAAGGTAATTGGTTGTAAAATTACTTTTGATGCATTATGTTATTAACAATGTCTTTCAATCCTTTTCAGGTTCCTTCCATGCAGAACTCGAATCAGAAAACAGAATTGCTCGCTGTTTTGGCTGTCTTTTCTGAGAAGCTGATCAATGTTTGGTTGCCAATCCGGTGAGAAAAATATTTGTATACTGCATTCTATATTAATTTAAGAAGTTTGGTTATACAGGCAGAAGCCATAATGTTAATTGCCAGCAGTGGAAACTATTCCAGTTATCCACTCAGTAACGGCTCATATGGATGCTCAAAGAAGCCGACCTCAGGCGCCAGGTAAAGTTACCTTATTTCTAGATTTCACAGTACCCTTAACTTCTTACATTTCCCCCTTTCTACCATTAATTTTGAATCTACGAATTCATTGTTGGAATTGTTTATGGCAATGTCATGGTGATCAAGAAAGGCATATCTTCCATAAAACCTGCAGATACAAACAACATGACCCAGATTGTATGAAGGTGCAGATATATTAGGAATATGCACATGAATGTATTTTAGGAATAGTAACAGAGCATATGTATATGTGTACCTTTGGATGTGTCTGTCTCAGACTGAGGAGCTGCCGGCCGAGACTGAGGAGCTGCCGTTCCGCTTCCATTCCATCGAAACTGCGAACAGTCTGCACCAATCGAATCTGCAAAAAAAAGAGGGGAAATCGGACAACAGATAGCGGGTTCTATCAACTTGCAATCAACTTGCAGGCATGGCAGACTCCCACGCAGGTCGGAAGCTTTCCCCTTATTCAAGCATTCAAGCTCTCCTCTTATGAAGATGCGATCACCGCCCCTATGCTCGACAGCACATATGCTCCACACCAGCTGCCAACTTCAACGATGGGCACCTCAACATGCATGCACACTTGTGAACTTGCTTTAGCTTATATCCATTATATCCATTATAGCATTAAATGTTTGGGAACTAATGCTATCACAAAGATAGCATTAGTTCAGGGAGGCGACACTCTTCTAATTAACCCAACTGCTTTCCGAACAGTTTCCTAACTTTCCAGATCGTATACCTCGTACTGAAGCCAAATAAGATGAACGTTGATTTGATTGGTTACAAGCATCGGGGAGCATATTTCATCGCATCGGTTAATGTGACATATCGCCAAACTTTGGCTTAAGTTAAAATGTGTTTACAGATTAACCTGGGTTGCCGGGCCAAACTAATGCCCACAGACCAAAACCGATTGCTATAGTCCCTGCCAGGCCCGGAGGGCAAGGACTAATAAAGAACAAGTTCAAAAATTAAATATCACTCAAACATATACACATTCCAACGGTTAAACCTCTTTTCAATAACCTAATTAAAATAATAAAAAATAATACATTTGAAATTATACCTTGATTCTTTTTTAAAATGTAATTGTTACAACAGAAAAGACCACTAACTTATTCAAAAGATATCCTCCTATTTATTCAGAGGAATCTCCCCGGATGGCTCCGCCATCCATCTCTTTTGAAATAATATGCAAAATAATAAATATCTAATAAAAAATAATGTTTAAATATTTTGTACATATTTGTTAAATTAATTTAAAAAATATATATTTAATATCTCTAAATATATAAATTTAATTCAAAAGAACAGAGTTGATGTTCCTTAATAAGCCATTGTGCGTTATAAACATACGTAAAATATATCAATTAAAAAAATATTTATATTTTTTTTAATAGTATATTAAGTTAACTTTTAATGAAAAATTATATATATTTATGTATTTGATTTAAAATTGGCGATAATAAAATATTTTATGTTTTTAGCAATTTTAAAATTTAAAATGAATTTTTTAATTTATATTTAAATCTATTTTATAAAAATTCATCAATTTATTTTGGGATTACCTCGATAACAATGAGCTTAAGCTGTTTTTTAAGAAATTTTGATTTTTCTTAAAAAATAATTTTATATTTTTACAAATCAACTACAATTCATCACTACAACAAAAAACATACATATAAATAAAAAATGAATTATTAAAATTCATATATTTTTTTTAATATTAAAATGACTTGTTTTAAGTGTGATTTTTTAAAATAAATTTTCTTTATTTTCTAACCTAATTTATTTAGAATTTCTTAGAGATTTATTGAAATCACAAATTTGACTAGTGAACTCTATACAATAGAAGTGCCCCAGTTTGACTAATGAACTCTATACAATATAAGTTTTAGATTTTTTTTTAAAGCCCTGAATTTATATATAAATAACACAAATCAAGATTTCACTACAAATGTTTGAATGAGATTCTACCTAAAAATCCAAAAAAAAACTACCAAAAATCACTTAAAAACAACTTCATATTAAAATCCTCAATTTTAAAATCAACCAGAACCCAAATTTCAATGATATAATGCCACATGGCTCCACCAAAATTGAAGAGGGTCAGCAGAAGTTCATTTTTCCAACGAAGTTTAATATCATTGTAGTGCATTGTCGCAACTAAGATTGGCATAATCACATCCCAAGGTGTATTGAGCATGAATCATGTCATAATGTTGCGCTCCCCGTTAATGGCGGTGTTGATCCAACGCTCCCGTGTGTTTTGATGTGTCTGTTTACTAACACCCGCGGGTTTTGGTGTAATGGAAATCAGCACTCCAACAAGTAGTATCAGAGCCAAAAGTCTTGAGTTCAAAACACACCTGGCTCGCGGTGAGAAGAGAGATAACCCTATTATGTATCCATTAAAATATACATAGAACAAAAGGTCAAATAAACCCAACGAAAATTGAGTTGCACATATAAATATAATAATAAGCTTGACTTCTCCCACCCATCGCAAAGGCACAAAACCTACATCTGTCGGTATGACAAACAAGTGGACCTCTGTGACATAAAATCGAAGGCATCGAATGAATAAATTAATCACACAACGACAAGTTATGTCAGGTGTAGCTCCTCTCCATATTGAAATTCAATGCAATCTTCAAAATAATTCATTATAGTTTACATTTAATTTTAGAGTTCCAAGGAAAAAAATGTCTTTAGTTATGTGAAGTGTAGCTCCTCTCCATATTGAAATCCAATGCAATCTTCAAAATAATTCATTATAGTTTACATTCAATTTTAGAGTTCCAAGGAAAAAAATTGTCTTCGAGCATAATAATGCCAAAGTTGATCCTTAGCAAATTTGGCGACCCATTGTTAAGCGAGATGAATAGAGATTAATGATCAGAATACACACATCCCTAAATTAATGTTGATTTATGATTACGAGTGGTAGTTTATGAGCACGTGACCTAGTAGCTTTTAGAGTCATTCGTCGCATAGAGGTGTCAGTAATGAAATCAACTAGCTTAGTTTTTGGAAAAAAATGTGTTAATGATTTTTGAAATCTGTGAGTTTTGGGTGAACATTTCACTTATCGTTCAAAGACATGAAGCAAGAATAAAGATGAAGAAAAATAAAAACTAATATTTTTCAAAAAATAGTGATGTCTACAAAAACTTTAATGATTAGAAATTAAAATATATAATTAAATTTATTTATTTATTATTATTATTATTATTAAATTGAATTTATTTTTATGTTAAAATAGGACCATAAGTAAGTTAAAGAATAAATAATATATATTATTAAAAATATTATACTTAATAAGACCCAATTAACATTAATAACTATTAAATTGTATAATAATTAAAGTATGAATATTAACCTATAAAATATCAATATTAAATAACTAATCAAACTTATAATTATACTTATGATTTTATTATATTAATATTATCATCAATATTGTAAATAATAATATTATAATTATTAAAATTAGTTTTAAAATCATAATTATTTAAAATATTATTAAGATTTAAATTTTAGGGAATACTGAGTTAAAATAATGATTGATTAATATAATTAATCACAATAATTAAAATATTAATATAAAATCAATCAATTTTATTAAAATTGAAGTTGATTAAGATATTTATATTGTTAAAGACAATAATAAAAGAAACTAGGAACTTATGATACTTGTTATAAAAAAAGAGATAAGGGAAAAAAAACTAGAAGAGAGGAGAAAGGGTGAATAGCAAAAGGGGAAGAGGGAAAGGGAGTCAAGGAATAGCTTAGGGTTGGGTAGATTGGAAGGAATGCTCATGAGAAAGATAGTGGATGTTGGGACGCCATGATTGACTAAGCTTAAAACCATCCTCTTGATTCAAATTGTTACGACTCTTTTCAATTTCAAGGACTTCCCTGATGAGAAGGGTGGCGTGAAAAGGAGTGGAGGCAAGGATTCTCACTTTATCACAGAAAATGAGATGCTTGATGTTATGCAAGTGCTCAATAATGGCTTATTTCAAAACCTGGCTATGGATGTTGCCAGCCATGTGCTTCTTAATATGGGCCTTAAATGATTTACATGTTTGGCCTTAAATTATCTACTTGTTTACTTGGTGGAGGTAGTTATGGAGTAATATGCCCTAGATCATGGGAATCATAGTTCTAAACTATAGAATGGGTATAGGGAATAGTTCACACAAACTTTGGTTCTTGATGTGGATGATGTTAGGGTCATGATGTGGAACCTTGACTTATAAGGGTAAGCTGACTTGAGGAAGATGAATTGATTTCACAACTTATCCCTTTGGTCATTGTTGATTTCTTTGTTTGGATTGTAGTAGTATTTAGTCTCAAGGTACTTGCGTTGATTTTGAATTCTTCCCCTTGGTTCTCAAGGTCGTTATTTTCTAGGTAAAAACATGGCCACCGTGCAATGCTTTGGTTTCTTAACTTGAAGTGACTGAATTTTTATGGTAGCTCCTTCCCTTGGTCCTCATTGTAGACATTGTGTGGCGTCTAGATTTGAGTACTTGGTCTTTAATGGTTTTATATCCTATGAAGGTTGAGCTTTGGAAATTGAAGAGGATGGATTCAAAATCTATCATTGGAAGGTGGATTATTACATGCATCCCTACCTCAAAATTCAACGAAGTCTAGGATACAATGTTACAATTGCAACTATGTTATAATTAATTAATAACCTAACTATCATCAATAATCGACATCTTGATGGTATTCCCTCCTCCCCTTTCCATCCTTCCCAAGGAATTAGACAGGGAGACCCTCTCTACACTTCCTCTTCATTATTATCGTGAAAGGTCTTGGCCGAAGCATTAAAAAGGCTCTGCAATCCTAGCATCTAAGAGGCTTGTCCTTTCATAACACCCCTGCTTTCACCCACCAGCAATTCGTGGATGACAACATGCTTTTTGGTCATCCTTTAGTCCAGGAAGCACGTCAATTCAAAAATCTATTGACGGATCTTTCGGATGCCTCTGACGCAAGAATAAATAAAGCCAAATCCCAATTTTTTTTTTTCATACCCCTGTTGTTACCCAAGCTTCCATTGCCCGCATTCTTGGATTCTCTATTGCTGCCCTCCCCTCCAAATATCTGGGAGCCCCCATGACTGACTCTACTCTGAAGCACTCATCTTGGAGGATTCTATTAGAAAAACTGGAGGCTTGCCTCTCCTCCTAGACTCATAGGGCCCTCAATATGGCCAGTCGTCTAGTCTTAATTAAAGCAGTTCTCCAATCAATGTTGTTGTATCTCTTCTCGTCTTGGTTGCACCAAAATGGGTTCTCAAAGAAATCAAACATATTCAACGATATTTTTTGTGGGGAAATTCAAGACAACATCGCAAATGGGCTCTGGTCAAATGGGACACATTATGCCTACCAAAGTATGTAGGTGGAACTAGATTGCGAGATCCTTATCATAGCAATGAGGTCATGGGTGCTCGCATTTGGTGGAAATGGCTCACCACACTGTTTACCCCCTGGGCCACCCTCTAGACAGCAAAATACGCCAGTAATCGACCTACAAAAGAACTAATCTGAATTTCAGAAGTCAGCCAGGGTTCTCTAATCTGGAATGCGGCCAAGCAACACAAAATCTTAATTCAACAACATAGTTTCTGGGAAGTTAAGGATGGCAACACAGGTTGGTTCTGGGAAGATTCCTGGCAGCAGCAACCCAAGTTAAAGGACCTAATCTTACCTCATCAAATTCCAGAGCAGTAATTGCAGACTTATGACAAAGTCAAGCTTTTCTGGAACCCTTCTACAACACAGGGGTATAGGAAATGACTTTGTACGGACCACATCTTAAGACATGGAACGGAATTAGCTCAACAGGTTCTTGGTACAGAATTAATGAAGAGAAGAATACAACATTCAGATGAAAGGGATGTTCTTAGATGGGGCTATGAAGAAAAAGGAACCTTCGCTACTCGGGAGGCTTATAACATCATCATTAAGGAACATATTATCAAAGATCCTCTCTGGAACAAAGTCTGGGACCCCGCTATTTGGCCGAAAGTTTCCACCTTTCTATGGCATTTATGTCAAAACAAAATCCTTACGTGGGACAATCTTCAGAAGAGAAACTACCATGGGCCCTCCTTTTATCCCAACTGTAAGCAAGAAGAGGAATCCACTAAGCATCATATGCACTCTTGTCAGCTAGCAGACAAGGTCTGGGAAAAATTCAGTTTTAGATGCCAAAAGGATGGACGGATCCAAGGAGATATTATAGCCACTGTTCGTAATTGGGCTTGAAACCCATTTAAAAGCAAGATTTTAAAATTCTTATGGAAGCTTATTCTAGGCTTTCTCATGTGGACAATATGGAAGGAGAGAAACCAACGAATCTTCAAGGATCATTCCTCACCCTTGGAAACTCTTTGGAACTCTGTTTGTCAAAATATCAAGGAAACTTTACTTCTCCAAACCTGGCATGAAGATGACTTTCCCTCACTCCCTCAAGAACAAAACATATGGGCAAATTGGAACCTTCAGTGGAATCAAGAATTGATAATCAAAGGAAAAACTCTAGCAAAGAGCAGGACACCTGAAAAGTGGCTTCCTCCTCCGAGTCACATGTTCTAGCTAAACTTTGATGGAGCCTCGAAAGGGAATCCAAGCAAAGCAGGATTTGGGGGAATATTCAGAGATCATAAGGGAGCTCCCCTTCTAACCTTCTTAGGTTCAAATGGATGGGACTCTAATAACTCGGCAGAATTAGAAGGACTATGGCAGGGACTCCTTCTAGCTCAAAATCATGTCTTTTTTCCGCTTATTATAGAAGGAAACTCGCAGATCCTCATAAATATGGTCAACAAAATTATGCAAGGAACACCTTCAATCAAAGTGAGCAACATTTGGAGAATGGCGAGTCGGATAGAACTTATTTAAATCTGGCTCTCTTCCCACAGAGCGGTCAATATCAAGCACATATGTCGGGATGGAAATAAAGTGGCTGAACTATTGGCTAATATAGGAGTGGAAAGTGGGAGGGATCTCCATACAAGTTCGCTTTCTACGCTGGCCACTGAAAACCAGTTATTAGAATACAAGGATCTAATGAAGAGTGAAATGGAACAGGAAGAAGAAGAGCACCCGGATGTGGGTGAATTCCGAGAGCCTTAATGACGAGCCGACGGATTGACGGCGTTCGAACCAGCCAAATGGTGGCCAGCGCACCATCCCAAGCTCACTTGAGGTGAACGCAGGCCCACCTGCATGAAGCTTTTAATGGCCGCTCAGGCTGAGAACCGAACGCAATATGTATTAACATGGAACCCATTGATCCCTTAGTTTGCCCTCCCTCCCTTAGCATTTGCCTGCTCCAAGCTGGAAATCCTTGCAGCGAAACTGTTACCGGGAGTCGTTGTTGGCTTTTGTGCTGTATCGACCTTGGAAATGGGCATCATTACTCCCATTCCAAGAACTTCCCTTTGAATCCTGTCCAGGAGCCCTTTGTTCAATCTCTGTTATCATTCCCAGCTTCCTATTCTTCCGAACTCCACTCCCACAATATTGCTATGGCCCGTCACCGTATGAGGAGCTCCAGAGGAGGTACCCGAGGTGGTAGCACTCGCTCATAGGCAGCGCAACGCTCTGAACCACCACCACCACGCCTCACCACCTCCTCCCCAGGAAACTTCTCCCCCTCTCAGCTCGCCCCGCAGACATTATCCTCACACTCGTAGTGGTAGGGGTCGTGTGCAGGCTTCAATGGCCAAGCACAAAGATTTCAGGCTTCATACTGCCACTTTTCCTCTGCAACCCAATTCAGTTCCTCACTCGACTCAATTCAAGTTCCAAAGCAACCTGAATCAACCCATCATAACTACTAATGTCACCATAGTTTTCTCAGAAGAAAATGATCAGCACAGTGCTCCTGCGTGAAACTCTGAAGAGCAACCTTGGGAGGACCGCAGCCTTAGAGTTAGTCGTAGTTCTGAGCAGCTCCCGATGGAAGAAGGCAGGGGAACTTGGCGTGGTGAATAGGATGCGGAAGGTGAAAATGCTGGTGACACTCAACAACTAGGTGGCAGCTTAATCAGAGCTTCAATATCGATGGCAATTGTCGGCAGTTCGAGCGGCACCCTTCCGGCAAGGGAGCCACTAGGTGGCAAGGCGAAAGGCGACGTGGCGAAGGAGGATGAGGTTTGGTATGGAAATGCATGCCCCATTGTCAAGGAGCCTCCTGACCCGGATGAACCCAAGTGATGCCATGTGGCCACCCACGCGCCAACTCAGGTTTCTGCTGCTGACAGGGTGGGTCCAATCTCTTGTTGTTTTGATTTTTGTCTACATGATAAGCAGTTATGTCTTGTTTTCAACTGCTTTAGATGGTGTTGTGTCAAAACTTTCTTCTGGTGTTGTCGGTGTTGGGTCCAGGTCTTCTGTTTCGTTTTTTGCTATGTTAAATTGGTTTCCCCAAATATGGGGCAGTTATGATACTTAGGATGAACTCCGCTGATCTCGGCTGAGGCTGTGGCCTCTTTGTAATATTATTTTTGTTCCTTTTAGTAGAATTAGCCTTATAGAGAAAAAAAAATAATGGACATCTTGATTGAAAAATAGATACATATTCAATGTGTAGAGGAACAAATTAATAACCGAAGGAGAAAAATTGAATATTTATAACAAAGTAGAGCTAAAGCTTCAGGTAATCTATCTCCCATTTCCTTTGTGAGCTATGTTAGTCTTCATATCCATTTTCATTCTAATTTGAATGAAAGAGCTCCAACTATTATGCACTCCAACTATCAAACTTATTTCTTCCCAATATTTAGACAACACTCCAATACCAATTCAGATCACCATGAAAGTAAAATCCTATTTAATATTAGGTGTCTTCTATCAGCGCTATACAGATAAAACTCTCATATCAATACAATTTTACTAATCCTCTATCATAAAGTTAGAATTTTTCATGTGATCTTATTTACTCATTTTTTCTATAATCTAATTTACTCCATAGGTAGTTATAAAATAATATTGTATTTTTAAAAAAAGATTTTGATTTATATAATTTTTTTATTTAATTATATAAAAAATTATAATATTTTTAAAAAAAAAATAATTAAATTAATTATTTTAATTTTTTCATAAATTTTACTTAAATTTAATTTAATTATTTTAAAGAAGAGTCAAAAATATTATCTATATATTAAAAAATTACAAAATTTTTAAATATATATAAAGTTAAAAAAATAAATATTGAATGATATGTATGGATTTTAACAATTTTAATTATCTAAACCTACCCATAATAGGTATATGGGTAGAAATGTATTTGTGATGTTGTTAAAAGTTATAAATGGACTTTCAGTGCTCAAAAATATTGATGCAGTTTGTTGATTTATTTAAGTGATAAGAGAAATGATTTGATTATGATATAGGATATTTTTTTATTCTTATAGAATAGTCTCTAATTATTAATGTTTTTATTAATATTATTTAATTTGAAAATTTAGTTTTGTTTTTCAATTTGTTATTATTATATTTATATATTTCCATATTTGATATAAATAATTTAATGGTTTAATTAAATATGATTTAATATTTTATTTGATTTTTTATATGATTTTAAAATTTATTTGTTTTTATAAAAATTTAATAATATTATTGGTAGATTAGAGTAATCTATGACACATACTGTTGTTTTGTTAAAATATTGTAGGATATAAAAAATTACATGTTTGAAATTTCAGAAGGAAAAATCGAGGACGTGATTTTGATATTTTAAATACCCCAAATCCTGAAACTTCTGACTAATCATATCAATTAAAATAAAATATTAGTAAATATTAATATTTAAATTAAACACTTTTATAAATATTATTACAAAGAACATTGTTAATGAACCCATTTGTTAACCGATAATTTAAATTACTAATTGTACTACACGTTGCCCATCATTTTCCTTTTATTGGCCTGTCATGTTTTATTGTTTCCGTGAGGGAACTATTATATGTTTATACAAAACGCTTGTGAAATCATTTGATCTAAATAAATGCACATTTTTGTTTCATGTAGTCAAATATTTCGTAGTTTTAATGTGTTTTTTTTTAAATAATGACGCTCTTATTATTTTTAAGGATAGATGATTGTTTATTGAAATAATTTTGATTTACAAATTTAAATTAAATATTTTGATTTAATGATTTAAAAATAATATAGTATTGGTTTTTTACATTTTATAAGTTTTTTTTATAGTGGGAAAATTTATCATAATTTAGTTGTTAAATTAGCAATGAAAATATTTATCTTTGTTGTTATCCATGAATGCATATTGACTCATCACTGTTATTTAAGGAATACCGCACCATCTGGAATGATTAGTTGATTGTTCGTAGTAGTTACTATGTTTCCTTACATTTGAGGAAGACAAACTCTTAGCCAAGAAGAAGTACTTTTAAGGCATACTCTAGATCCATCCACATTTTATAAATTTAAATTAAATACATTAATATTAATATATATTATCATTTGTTTTTGCCAAATAGTGAATAGTTGTTAAAAAAATTGTTTAGAAAAAATGATGAATAAAGATAGAAAACTTTAACATAAATAAAAATTTCAACTTGTTGAAGCATTATCTTTACCATTCTTAGCTTTCAATGGCCTTTAGGTATATGTTATTTCTCCAATGCTTTAGCAATTTAAAATGCATCAAATTTTAACAAACAAGTTATCCACTCAATCAACTTTTGTCATAGCATCTACTTTCATGGCATTTTAAAGAATGCCTCTAATTTCACTAGATATTGATAAAAACCTCTTAAAGTCTTCTATTGGACCCAAAGCTAATACATATGCCTACAAAATTTAAACCTTATTTTTAATAGATATCCTTTATTTTCACCTAATATTGCTTCTTATACTCATGTTTAGTGTTAGAAATTAAAATACATGATCTATTTACTCTGCCTTAAAAAAATTCATTAATTTCTTTAATTCTACCAACTATAAATTAGGATAAGGATAGAATAGTAGGTGACCTCTGGGATAGATCTCACTCTAGTGAGGTAAAGACATCTTAATTCTTGCTGAGTCATAAACTATCAGTTGTTGAGTCCTAAACTATTAGTTTATCTGACTTGTTGGAAATTAGATATACTCTTGGTAGTATAATCACAGTAAAAAAAATTCACTGTAGACCTTATCCATATTACTTAAACAAATTATTGATTCACCATGAAGTGCTCACATAAAAAAATACTACCCTGTTTTGATGCAACAACTAAATGTGGTTGTGATTTTTTTAGCAATGCACATGGGTTTTTAGAAAACACTCATATTTTCCTACCAATTTTTTTTGCAGTAGTCTAGAAATTATGCTTTTTGCCGTGAAAGTTATGGAAATTTAGTTCATATTTTGAAAAAACCCCGCAGGGATTTTTGTAAACCCAATAAAAACTGTTAAAATTCATAATTTTAGGTGCCCTAGACTTTTTTGATGGTGCTGAATTCATTTCCACCATCAAAAACATGATTCAAACACTCCATCTACAAGATTTTTTGAATTTTTTTACCCAAATTCCTATCACTTTTAACTATACAAAAAATTCCTATACATCAATAGATGACTCCAAATTTTTTTTACACTACACACCAATTCTTAAAAAGCGCGCATGTTTTCCCACCATTTTAGGTTTGGCGTTTTTAAGCCATCCCGTTGGTTAAATAACATGGAAATGGAATGCTCACGCATTTCTAGAATGCACACATGCTTTTAAAAACGTGCATGTGCCATTGTGCATTCGTCCATTATTAAAAGAAATAGCCTTGCAGCTACATTTTTCCTCACGGACATGCAAACCCAGTGGGAGCTGAGTGAACTGACGTTAAAATGTGTATACGCTTATCAGCCAATGCCTCCTCCACGGTAAAGGTATTTTTATTGGTTGAGTTTTTTTTAAAAATAAATAAATATTTTTTTTTTCTATTTATTAATTTAAATATAATTATTATAATTAAAAACTTTAAATTGAATTAACAAGTTAACTCAATAAAATAATCATAAAAAATATGTATGGAGAAAAATCCCATGCCATAACCCAAATCAATGAATTAATAATATTCGTTAAGGAACTTAAAGACACGAAGAAACTATCACAACTCTCATTAACCACATCCGTTGACAGTATTATATCCTACCTTAATAGTAATATCACTTAATATAAGACTAAAATAAAAATAAAAAAATTATACCGAACAAGTTAAGTATTAAGATGAAAAAAAAAAAATTTAGGCCACCAATATTAATATTAATGAAAAACAAGTTAAAAAATTAAATATCACTAAAATATATACACATTCCAACCAACCGTTAAACCTCTTTTCAATAACCTAATTAAAATATAAAAAATTATACATTTGAAATATTACATTGATTCTTTTTAAAAATGTAATTGATACAGAAAAGATCACTAACTTATTCAAAATATTTCGTCCTATTTAGAGGAATCTCCCCGGATGGCTTCGCCATCAATCTCTTTTGAAATATGTATTCAAGATGGCATCAAACATATGCAAAATAAATCCGGATGCGGGGGACAACCTCGCCAGTTAACATGATTAGATTGATGGGCGCGAGAGGACGGACCAAATGGCCGTCTTCGTTCCTTCCCATGCTAGTCTAAAACGAATTTATGACGGCCTACAAGCCTCATTAAATGGGTACTCTCGCTGAGAGTTCCCCCTTGTGTGCACTGCAATGGATTTTCATTGCTATAATGCTGCTTTTCTCCCCTGTTCTATTGCATTTGTCTGCCTCACTTTGCTGAGCC
This sequence comes from Pinus taeda, assembly GCA_000404065.3. Classification (NCBI taxonomy): domain Eukaryota; kingdom Viridiplantae; phylum Streptophyta; class Pinopsida; order Pinales; family Pinaceae; genus Pinus; species Pinus taeda. The sequence continues at coordinate 4,738 of APFE030992091.1, read as the reverse complement.
TTGTTCTCGCACTGTTATAGGGAGCCGTCGCTAGTTGGTAAGTTGTGTAGACCTGGGTGATGGGCATCACTTCTCCCAAACCAGGCTCTGCAATTTGACATCAGCCCAGCCTTCCCTTGCTCATCCTCTGTTCAATTCTTTAGCCAATTCCCCCACTGAGAGCCCGGCTCTGCACTCTGCCATGGCACGCATTTGTCACTGAATGTGAAGTTGAAAAGGGGGATGTCATGGTGGTAGTGTCTGCCCTCCTGCAATGCCTAGCCCTGATTCCGCCTCTGCCTCCCCGTCCCCTGACATTCCCAACCGATTTGGCTCCTTCTCTGGCAGGTATCCTAATATCCGCAGTGGCCATGGATGCGCACAGCGTCAAGGCGCTAGCCAAAGAGATGTTGTTGTCCACACAGTCAATTTTCCTCTCTCCCCTCACCGTGCTCCCCACTCGACCCAATTTCACTTCCGTAGAACCCTAAATAGACCTATCATTACAGCTACTATCACCATCGTTTTCTCTAAAGAAAACGATCCGCAATATGCTCTGTTGGGGAACACTGGAGCACAGCGACAACATGCTCACAAGCTCAGGAGTGACCGTGATACAGGCAAACAAATGATGGATGAGGAGATGGTCACCCTGCATGGCAAGGTGTTGGGTGGCGGTCAGCATGCAGCGGAAGGAAAATCTAGAGACACGCAAACACCTGGTGGCAGAAAGGTTGACACGTTCGAGCCGCATGCAGCTGCTAGCAGCTCTGGTGGCGTTCAACCTGCTCGTGGGCCTCAAGTCGGCATGTCGGAGGAGGAGGATGATTGGTATAAGTATGCATGCCTCATCAAGGAGGAGCTCGCCCCAGTTGACCTCAAGTGATGACACATGGTAGCCAGGTGTCACCCTTATGTCAGCCGGGTATTTTTTCTGCTGACTAGTCTTTTCTGAAATGGTTGTTCTGATTAAACTTTCCTGGATTTTTTGCTATATCTTGATATTTCCTGTTTTTAAGACTAATAACCCATATGTGGGTATTTTTTGCCTTCATGGACTGGTTTCCCCATCGATGGAGCAGTCAAGTTATTTTTTATAGATGATGTTTAGTACTGCTAAGGCCTGTATCTCAATGTAAACATATTTGGTTCATATTAATAGAATAGATTTACTAAAAAATACATATGCAAAATAATAAATATCTATTTAAAAAAATGTTTAAATAATTTTTAATATATTGTTTAAATTAATTTTAAAAAAATATATATTTTATATCTCTAGACTATTAAAATTAATTCAAAAGAACAAGGTTGAATGTTTCCTAATAAGTCGAATTTTAATGAAAAATATATATTTATGTAATTTTATTAAGGATGGTTAATAAATAATTTTAATATTTTTACAAATTTAAATTTTGAAAATGAACCATTTTAATTTATATTAAATCTATTTTATAAAATTGTATCAATATTTTTTTTGGATTACCTTCATAAGAATGAACTTACATGTTTTTTTTAAGATAGTTTTAATTTTTCTAAAAATAATTTAGATAATCAATTCATTTTCATAAAGTTTAAACAATTTTTAATCTTAAACAAACTAATTACAGTGTATCAATACAATAAAAAAATTCAAAAAATTGTTAGTTTCAAATACTAAGATGAGTTGTTTTAAGTGTGATTTAAAAAAAATATATTTTGGATATAATTTGTCTAAAATCTTTAGAGATTCATTGAAATCACAAGTTTCACTAGTAAACTATGTACAATAGAGATTCATTGAAATCACAAGTTTCACTAGTAAACTATGTACAATAGAAATACCCGAAAAAAATTCAATGTGCTAAATCCATATTTAAATAACACAAATCAAGATTTAAATACAAATATTTTCACCAAAATTCAACCTAAAATTTCAAAAAATCACTAAAAAAACTTATATTAAAATCCTCCTCAATTTTAAAATCATTTAACAAAAATAAAACCCAAATTTCAATGATATAATGCCACATGGCTCCACCAAAATTGAAGAGGGTCAGCAGAAGTTCGTTTTTCCAACGAAGTTTGATATCATTGGAGTGCATTGTCGCAACTAATATTGGCATAATCACACCCCGAAGTGTATTGAGCATGAATCATGTCATAATTCGTAACTATATCAAGTATAAATTAGAATATACATGGAACAAAAGGACAAATGGACCAGACGAAGATTGAGATGCACAAGTAAACAAATCAATAAATAAATAAATATAAAAATAAACATGAGATGCACAAGTAAACAAATCAATAAATAAATAAATATAAAAATAAACATGTTTGTCTGACTTCTTCCACCCCTTCCCACCCATCACAAAGGCACAAAACCTATATCTGTCGTTATGACAAACAGGTGGGCCTCTGTGACATAAAATTGAAGGCATCGAATGAATAAATTAATCACACAACGACAAGTTATGTCAAATGTGGGATTTAGTTAATCCTTGGTTAACTCTGTGCAGCAATGGATGTGAACCTCGGCGTTCAAGGTTTGTGCATTCAAATTGTAAACATCTCAATGCCAAACAATTCTCAAGTACCTTTACAGTGGTTTTCGATAACAGATTTCACTTACTTGATGGTCAAAAGACGACGAAACAACATGTTGCAGCAAGCATGTTCAAATTCCACTTCATCCAACCAATTGCTGAATAACCTCGCCTCCAGAAGACACCTCTGCTTAACTAATCCCTCTAACCCTAACGAACCTAGATGTTTATGCACCACCCATTGCCAATCAACGATACCCATCCTCTCATATGCACCCATGGTTCCTCCGCCCACACATCTATGGAAGTTAAAATCCAAACCGCAAGCGTACACCAGGTCGTTCTGTATCAATTTCCACACGCACTTCCACGCCTCCCGGGAAAACACCGGCGCCATCATCTCCAGAAACGCTGCACACGGCGGCAGCAGCGGGTGTTGACACTGCCGTCCGCCGCCGCGCTTGTTGTTGTACGGTACCGCCACCACCACCACCTTGTGGACCTCCATGTCTGGCTTCCTCTTCGTCAGTAACCACTTCAGACCCCTGCTACCCGGGTCCATCGCGGGCTGAGATATGTCCAGCCGTGCTTATCCACAACCTTGACGTACTCCTCCGCGTCAAAATTCTGCAACCCTAAATCCTCGTCCCAGATGAAAACATACTCGTACGGCGCCACCACATCTGGGTGGAGGAAGCGCTTGGCGAACCACCACTTCGTCTGTCCGCATACGGACACATGGATGGCCCGCCTCTACCACTCAAATTCGTCCCACTCGCTGGCCTTGCCGTCGTGGTAGTGGAAGAGCATCACCGTGAAATTCTCCGAAAACTTTTGAACGGCGCTGTCCACAACAACCTGGAAATAACATGCTCACACATTTCTAGAATTTTGGTCTTCTGGGCAATTTCTCCACGCTGTCCACAACAACCTGGAAATAACATGCTCACACAGTTCTAGAATTTTGGTTTTCTGGGTAATTTCTCCATAAAGACAATTTTATAGCAGTTGTATATAATGAGATTTTTTGGAAGCTTTTCCCGTAGGTTTTTCAGGTCAAAATCTGGCAGCAATTTATTCGAATCGCAAGTTTGATAACTAGTTTCTGCACAATCAAAGCGTCTCAGGGGTTTTTCAGGGGTGCTGAATCCAAATATGCAATTAAAAAGCCATTTTAACTGCAACAAATAAAGATTTAACCTCAATTTCTTCGCCAGATTCCGTCACTGAAATCCCATTATAAACAACTCCAATTTTATATATAAATGCGGTTTCCTACGTCTCGATTTTATACACAAATGCTATTAAAAACAAACATGTGCATTTCTCAATTATTAAAAAAATAACACGGGCATGTACATTGGTCTATTAGCCTTGGAGCTACATTTTTCCTCACGCACCTGCAAACCCAGTAGAACCTGAGTGAACTAACATTAAAATGTGCATATGCTTATTAGCCAAAGCCTCCTCCACTGTACAGGTATTTTTTTTAATCTGTTTTTCTCTTATTCATTCTTTAAATGTATTCAAATAATAAAAAATAAATAAAAATATTTTGTTTTTATGTAAATTAATTTAAACATAATGGCTATTCCCAAAAACCTTCAAACCAAATCAATAAACTAACCCCATACAATAGCGTCAAGAAAACATAAATTTGGAGCAAAATCTCATTCCATAAATCCAAATCAACGAACTAATAATATTCATAAAAAAGTTTAGGGAAACAAAGAAATTATCACAGTGCTCATTAACCACAACTCTTGATAATATTATATCTTGCATTAAATTAGCTAATATCACTTAAGAGTACCGATGGTCATTTTTTAATAATATTATATTCTGCGTTAATAGTATTTATGGTCAATTAACTAATATCACTTAATATATTAATAGTAATCATGGTCAATCACCTAATATCACTTAATACAAAACCAAAATATACATTAATGGTACTCATGGTTAATGGTACTCATGGTCAATCAGCTAATATTACTTAATACAAACCAAAATGAAAAAAAATATATCACCAATACTAATTAAAAAACAAGTTAAAAAATTAAATATTACTATATTATACACATTCAAAACATTAAAACTCTTTTCAATAACCCAATTAAAATGCTAAAAATAAATTCATAATTTTTTTTTTATCAAATATGCCATGATACATTTAAAATATTATATTGATCTTTTTAAAAATGTAATTGGGACATCAGGAAAAAACCACT
>APFE030992072.1:0-20132 GCA_000404065.3 Pinus taeda | reverse complement strand
ATATATATATATATAAGCGAATCACTTTCAAAGAGAAAAATGTCAAACATCCACATATTAAATGAGCATAAGTAAAATTTTGAATAGTTTACTATATAGAAAGCATGGAATATTTATATATTTATGCTATGATTCAACAGAACTGTAAAACTTGATTACCTTGGTTATTTCTTCGATAAATTATTTATTTATGATAGGGCCCTTAATCAGAAATTTCAACCATAATTTCATATATACTTCTCGTGACTAAGATTAAGTGGAATTTATTACTTGACGAGATTCTATATGTACCAACAGGTCCATTGGCCGCTACTGATACCACTTTAATTATGACATAAACTACTCGGCTTAACCAGGACTTCATAATTTAATCCTGAACTTAATTACAGTCAGTTCAATGCTACATTTATTTGCACCACTCAACATCCTTAATGTGGAATTAATGCCTGACTAATGCGACGACCTGGGTGATAAGACTGCCCCTATGGAGACTTCAACGCTAGAGAGCTCCATCGTCATCCTTGGGTTCTGCTCCACATCTACGGTCTCCAACTGCTTCATTGATCCGATGGTGGATACGAAACTCGGGTTTCTATACCTCATATGTAGTTCTAGTACCCATTCATTGTTTTTCCTCTTAGGGATGGGTTTGAGTCTGCTCTACAATGGGGTTTTCCATGCACAGATATTCCTCGGTCTTTCACTTGCTGCTAGGGTTTTGGTGGAGCCCGTATTTGTTCTTCGTCGACATGATAGGCCTTTCTGTTTGTCTATGGCTCCTCTGACAAACATTCAAGGACTTAGGCTTCATAATTTCGGCAGCGAAGAGGGTTTTTACATATGACTTATTATAGGTAACTCAGAGTGTTTGTCTTTACTTTGTTGTGTCCAGGCTCTAGCTTATACCCATATATTGATTGATATGCAAATTTTAACTCGTGCTACTCCTCCGGAATGGGATGGAGGTTTTACAAGTGTTACAATTTTCAGTTGAAGAGTTGGAGGAAGCCCTCACTCAGCCTGCCAGGTGTAGTGTCAATTTCCCAACTCATTATCGGGTACTTGAGACTAGCCTAGAGGTTTCTAAAAGCATTTTTTCCTTACTGTTGATGCATTTCGGACTCCAAGGGAAGAGTTAATCTGTGACTGATAACTTATTAGACAATTATTTTTATTTTTTATTTTTTTCCTATGTATAAATATTACCAACCCTAAACGGGCTTTATGCAATTTTTATAATTGAAGGAATTGTAGGACCATAACTTGGTCAACTTTGTTTTCTTGGTAGATTTGGGACGACCTCGCACTGTTGTTGCGAGGAATACATTTATGGCCAGTTTATAGGTCTTGGATTCCATTTAACTATTATATTTTATTAGTTTTGAGGATTAATATAATGTTTTCACTGGAATTTACCTTAGCATATCCTTCGTAAATTTAAAAGTAGATTTGTTTTGTACTAGCTACATACTGTGACCGTGAAACCCTCTTCAACAATGTTTGTAAAGACAACTATTTCCAGCCTGGCCCGCGAGGGTAAGGGTTTTGGTAATCTACGAGTGAAGAATAAATTTTTGGCTAATTATGCTCTAAAGTTTTTCCATATTTCTTAGTTAATTTTCGACAAGTCTGATTCCTAAATTGCCTTCTAGTTTTGTATACACTACGATTGTTTAATCGATCATGTATACCTTTAAAAATATTTCTTTTATTTTTTTCTTCTTTTTTTTACCCTTGGAATGAGGGATTTGTTGTTACTTAATAAGAGATTTTGGCATACTATTTCTTCCATATTTATGCCCTAAGGCATTTCCCTTTGAAATTAACTCACCTAATTGCCACCTTGCACAAACCTGCACCATCCGATCAAATGTTAGACGATTCAAGAATACTGTGCTGTCAGATTAATACTGTTCTTGAACATTCTACCCATTTCCTGGTATTTGTATAAATGCTCCCTATCCATCCAAAAGCTTCAGCAAAATCATCTCATCTCTCCAGGTTTGTGAAGGTCTCACAGATCGACATTCTTTCAGTCGATTCATCAACAGACGATCCAGTGTTTCTGATCCCTTCCCAATGGATTTTGGGGATCCTTTCAAATCTGAGAATTTTCCATTTCATGGGACATGCGGCATCGTGCAAGGAAGGAGTAACATTAATAACCAACATTCAAGGTTAATCCTCTCGGTATTGATCATACGTATGATAGGATTTTTGTTTTTTTAATTGCAGATTTTCTGGTTCTGTTAATATTTAGGCCCTGGTGTTTATCTATTAGTCTTGGCAGGTAAGGAAGCTTCTGTCACGTACACCTTAGAAGCAAAGAAACAGTTTCCATGGCTAGAGGTCTCACTGCAAAAGGATCCCCATTTTTTTTTTATCGATTGTCTGTCCTTTCATCGTTTCTTATGTTAGTTTCCAATTCGCAGCCTGAAGGAGATGGTGCAGTTGTTAGATGAAGCATTGGAAGGTAATAGTTCTGGAATTTTTTTAGGTTTTTTCTCTTTCTTTTCAAATGTCTAGTGTTTCAATTTCATTAGATTTTTGGATATCGATATGTGTTTCGACTTCATCAAATTTTTCGATATTGATATGCATGCATGCCTGAATTGAAAACTTGAAGAATTTGGATCGTTTCCTCCTGTTGGACGAATTTTCAGGTTAGTTTTCTTATTTGACGAATTTGCAATTAAATTGAACCTAATAATGTTTTCGTGCTCTCCACTAACTGCTGCAATGATCAATTGTCTTGGGGTTTTTTAATTCTCTGAATAGATTTATGGCCTAAAAAGGAAATCCAAAATTGATTGAATTGATAAAGCCAAAAGATTTGTTACACCAAGTTATAGCAAAGGATTGCCAGAATGGTGTGTAATTATTTGTTGCATATTTTTGTCAAAATACTTTGAGCACCTCACTAGAGTGACACTTATGAATACAAAGTATTGGCACCTTGATTAACTATTTTCCAAGCATCTCTTTCTCCATCCGTCTAACTCCTTGGTCCCCCATTAAGATGCCTGTCAAGAGTGGGCCTGTCTGTCATCAAGGACAAAGTTGGCCACTCTATCAGAAGTGCCAGTGTGCGGTATCATCAATGTAAGAATGCTTTGTGGAAGGTGGGTCAGATGGTACACAGAAGAGATGTTGAGATTCATTCTGTCCCTTCAATGGCTGCAAAATGTGGATGACAGTTAATTTACCAATCGTTTTAACAATGTAACAAAGGTGCTCAATGTGCATTAGTTATGGGGTGTTTTGTGACGGCCAGAGGGAGGTCTAAAGTCTCAACTCAACTATGCTTTTTCCACCACACACTCACTTGTTGATAAATATCATGACAATACTTGTAACTACTAAAGCATTCAGTTTCTGCAGCAAACCCAACGACGGAAAGTTTCAAAAGAGAACCGTGCAGAACAATGTCTTTTTCTTGCACTACAAATTGTGGTGCCTACGGGCCTCCTGCAGGTCAGCCCAACATGTGATAACTGTACGTGTGTTAATTGGTCTGTGAAATGAAGAATCTAATTTCTATCTATATATATGTGTCTGACAAAGTCCAATCAAACAAATAATATATCACCAAATATGATTCATCCACATAAAAATCACCATCAGCACCAAATGTATGAAAGTTGTATACACATCATGTGAAAAATCTTTTCGTCACTCATTGTACTATTCAAAGACTTTTTATAACAAATAATACTTTGAGCCACAATGAAAGGGAGCTCGCCCATAATTCTTTTATGCTTTTTTGTTTTCTATACACATTTTTCTATATTGAAGAATTATAACTTGATCACAGCTATAGTTGTTTTCTATAACTACAAGTAATAGCAATAGTAGTAGTAGTAGTTCACTAGACTAGGTAATAATTATTCCCTAGGTTAAAATACCCAACACTTTTCCTGTAAACTATATTGTTTTTGGTATCTTCTGAATTTTCTATAGTTATAAACTTATATGTAGACAAATTTCCTAGCTGCCTGCTCAGTTTGAAAATCCCAATTCAGTGGGGATGCAGATCTCAGTCAAAAAAAAAAAGTATAAATCAGGCCCCAGGGCAGAACCTTGATGTATCCCGAGGCACTGTGTACATTATCTGTATCTTCATATAGGTACAAAGGATTGCATTTGCACCATTTTCAAATTGTTTTATATTTTAGACCCGGTGCCATCTGAGAAATGGACCAAGCTGAGTATCGTGATGTATATTTTGTATAACTACCACACATTTGGTGTGGGACTGGCTCTCTTTCCCAAGGGTAATAAGCAAATTGTAAATCTCTCCTTCCAGAAAGTTTAAAGACATGGTTGCCCTTGTGTTGCACACAGATAGGGCACTCCTCACACAATTTAATTACCCACACCAACAAAATTCACAGAAATGGCAACCTGAATCAATTATATATGTTCTTTCAAAAATATTTGATTTAATAATGCAAATGAGTGCTTGGTTTATCTCATGTTTGGCACACATTTGAAACAAAATGAGTGGCTACACGCTAATTGCTTTGGCTCCACAACGACATTTGCACATAGATTTATGGGTAGAAGTTTCAGATTTTGTTGTATGTTGCTGGAATACAGATAAATCATTGAAATAACAATGTAAAAAAACGAATATTCTAAGTACCCAGGCATATAGAACAAGTAAGTTCCTTATCGATAACAGATGTTGATGATGCTTGTGTTAAAGCTTTGGAAATAGTGGGCATGTTCCTCACTGTTTTCTCTGAAGTATATACTACCGTTTTAATACTATTGGATCCATTAATATTTGAAAATGGACTCTCTGGAAGGTTATGTCCATAGTTGTTGAAATAAATTCACTGATCATTACCTTTTTATAATAATCACCAAAACAAAACAAAGTAGCTTCTATTCAACTACTTCCAGGAACCCATTATTGACAGCTTGTTTTCTAAGTAAAATCTTTGTCATGTTCTTTATTTTGTAGAATTGCAGACTGTGGATGATGGTCTCTACCTTTCTTGATCGTCATTGTCCTTCTTAGGCTCATCTTCGTTATTCTCCAGTACCTCAAGCAGGTACCCAAGATGATCAGTTGAAGGAAAATTGTTGATATCTTCATAAGAGGATGAATGAAATTACTTAAATGCAAGTGACAATCTCTAGAGAACATGTCTTGAATAAGTGGGTATGCTAGGTTTACCTTCTGATGCCTTGGATTCTATTTCAGACTGTGGGAATCCATTACTATTCTCGAGGGGGTGAGGAAAAACAATAGGTAGTTATGTTGTAGGTACATTTGGGTAAATATCTATTTCTTTCTTTACACCAGCTCTTTCCTTAGGAAAATAAATGTCATTTATAATCAAGACTTCATAAAACTAGTTGCTATCATATTTGAGGTATTTGGCTCCAGAATATTTCAGAATATTTCATGTATGGCAAGGTTAATGAGAAGATGGACGTGTATTCCTTTGGAGTAGTTCTTCTAGAGCTAATAACTAGAAAAAAACCAATCAATGACAAGAATCCTAAAGGCCAAGAAAGCCTGGTTATGTGGGTAGGGCTCTAGTGTCCTTGCTTGTTTTGTATTTGATAATTTTGGATTCTTTTGGTTTCTTTGTCTTGGTTCAGAATCTTAATCTCTTGTCAATTTCAAAATTTAGGCAAGGCCATTACTGGCAGCTACCTTTGCAAAAGAACTTGCGGATCCACTTTTGGAAGATGCTTATGACATGAGGAAGATGAAGAGAATGGTCATTGGTGCAGCATGTTGTCTGGGACAGACAGCTCAGTTTTGACCTCGAATGAACATAGTAATTACTCTTATTTTCATTAGTTGCATATACATGTTTCAGTTTCTGATCTTATGTCAAATTTAGTTGCTTGAAAACATTTCCTTTCGTGTGAGGAGTTAGTGCTAGAATTGTTTTTTCCAATAACAAAGAATGGCACATGAAATATCGAATTGATATCCTTTTGACATAGAGTTAAGGGTGTTTAGACCTAGTGTTTAGGGTTGTAATCTAAACATTTGTTCAGTATTTCAATTTGTAAAATCATCACCCTTAAACAGGTTAGCCCTGAATGCTGATGGTGGATTATGGCAAAATATTCAAAGCCTCAATTGCCAATAATCTCTTTTTCCATTAATGAAATATAATATTCTTTGAATATTAGCAAAAGATATTACATCATATCTCAAACCAAAGCTTCAGTATGCAAATTACCCCTCCCTGAATAGGCAAGAAGAGCCAACATATCTGCTTTCGCTCCAATATCAAGAGAGTATATATCTTTCCTGAGAATCACTATCCTAGCTGAAATCTGGATTGAAAGATCTAAATTGAAAGCTTTGGTTTCCCCAAATAAAGTGGATTACCTTTGCATTAAACTGGCTTTGTGAAATTTCAAACAATGGATAAATGTTAATGTAAGAACGTGAACTTATTCTTCCTCATTGTTTGTTTGTAACTTATTATTGCAGATTTTGAACTTACTACGAGGAGAAGGAGATGACCTACCTTATTGGACCAAGAGGTAATTGACAATGTCCATGGAATTAGATGAATTGATTGAGGATGAATCTGGAGCAAACTCTGGGAGTTGTGACATCCAAACTCTGGGAGTTTTCGCTTTCTGCTCTTCTTGTTCCCTCCATGCTCTGTTGCAATAATGTTTTCGTGCTCTCCACTAACTGCTGCAATGATCAATTGTCTTGGGTTTTTTTAATTCTCTGAACAAATTTATGGCCTAAAAAGGAAATCCAAAATTGATTGAATTGATAAATCCAAAAGATTTATTACACCAAGTTACAACAAAGGATTTCCAGAATGGTGTGTAATTATTTGTTGCATATTTTTGTCAAAATACTGTGAGCGCCTCACTAGAGTGACACTTATGAATACAAAGTATTGGCACCTTGATTAACTATTTTCCAAGCATCTCTTTCTCCATCCATCCGACTCCTTGGTCCCCCATTAAGATGCCTGTCCAGAGTGGGTCTGTCTATCATCAAGGACAAAGTTGGCCACTCTATCAGAAGTGCCAATGTGTGGTATCATCAAGGTAAGAATGCTTTGTGGAAGGTGGGTGAGATGGTACGCAGAAGAGATGTTAAGATTCATTTTGTCCCTTCAGTGGCTGCAAAAAGTGGGTGACAGTTAATTTACCAATCATTTTAACCATGTAACAAAGGTGCTCAATGTGCATTAGTCATGGGGTGTTTTGTGACAGCCAGAGGGAGGTCTAAAGTCTCAACTAAACTATGCATTTTCCACCACACACTCACTTGTTGATAAATATCATGACAATACTTGTAACTATTAAAGCATTCAGTTTCTGCAGCAAACCCAACGACGTAAAGTTTCAAAAGAGAACCGTGCAGAATAATGTCTTTTTCTTGCACTACAAATTGTGGTGCCTATGGGCCTCCTGCAGGTCAGCCCAGCATGTGATAACTGTACGTGTGTTAATTGGTCTGTGAATTGAAGAATCTAATTTCTATCTATATATATGTGTCCCATAAAGTCCAATCAAACAAATAATATATCACCAAATATGATTCATCCACATAAAAATCACCATCAACACCAAATGTATAAAAGTTGTATACACATCATCTGAAAAATATTTTCATCATTCATTGTACTATTCAAAGACTTTTTATAACAAATGATACTTTGATCCATAATGAAAGGGAGCTCGCCCATAATTCTTCTATGCTTGTTTGTTTTCTATACACGTTTTTCTATACTGAAGAATTATAACTTGATCACGGCTATAGTTGTTTTCTATAACTGCATGTAATAGCAATAGTAGCAGCAGTAGTTCACTAGACTAGGTAATAATTATTCCCTAGGTTAAAATAGCCAATAATTTTCCTGTAAACTATACTTTTTTTGGTATCTTCTGAATTTCCTATAGTTATAAACTTATATGTAGACAAATTTCCTAGCTGCATGTTCAGTTTGAAAATCCCAATTCAGTGGTGATGCAGATCTCAGTCGAAAAAAACAAACTATAAATCAGGCCCCAGGGCAGAACCTTGATGTATCTCGAGGCACTGTGTACATTATCTGTATCTTCATATAGGTACAAAGGATTGAATTTGCACCATTTTCAAACTGCTTTATATTTTAGACCCGGTGCCATCTGAGAAATGGACCAAGCTAAGTATCATGATGTATATTTTGTATAACTTCCACACATTTGGTGTGGGACTGGCTCTCTTTCCCAAGGGTAATAAGGAAATTGTAAATCTCTCCTTCTAGAAAGTTTAAAGACCTAGTTTCCCTTGTGTTGCACACAGATAGGGAACTCCTCAGACAATTTAATTACCTGCACCAACAAAATTCACAGAAATGGCAGCCTGAATCAATTATATATGTTCTTTCAAAAATATATTCATTTAATAATGCAAATGAGTGCTTGGTTTATCTCACGTTTGGCACGCATTTGAAAGAAAAGGAGTGGCTACATGCTAATTGCTTCAGCTCCACTCATCTATCACTTGCAATGCTTAGAGTTGATGATGATTTGGTATCAAACAGTAGTCCAGATCAAAGTGTAGATCTTGTACATGAGAGCAGAACCTTGGAAGATTATTTCTATGGACATTATAGCCGTTCAACAAGCTTTGATTGATTTAAATCTACTTCTCTGAGCTACATAATTTTTCTTACTCCTTGCTTCTGTAAAAGCTTCAATATTTTATACTTGGTGTATTACTGTGAGCCAATGCCACTACTTAGTTGTGTTCAATTTCAATCACTTTGCATATTGGTTGAAGCTGTGTCTAAAGTTGAGTGGAGTCCATGTAAAGTCCCTTGCCAATTCCTTGTATAAATGTGAAATCCATTAGCAGTCACTTGTTTTAGTGACCCACTCGTGCTCACTAGAGCTGGAAATTTTCTTGTCCTTGCCTTTGGAGCAATTGTATGTATGTGGAAGGAAAAGAAATTATGATATCGCTATTGATATGCCAAACCATTGTTATGTACTTTTTCAGGTCTGAAGATGTGTAACTTGTGGTTTAGCTTGGTACATTCTCTTGTATACTAGTTTACTTTGAATTTGTCAATATCATAAGCTCAGTAGTGATTTAAGTGTATTTCTGCATGGCAGAAATGCATTGGGCTTGAAATTTTCTAAAATTAAGTTGTATTTAAAGAAATATGGTGTCTAAAAAGCATAGAACTCCAAACATCAAATCTCTTTGCTCATTGTAGGCTTGAACCAACATCTCTTCTTAGAGAAATTCAACAATTCTACTTCAATAATCCTATCGGCCTCTCTTTGTACCTTTTGAGACAATTGCTAGTTCTAGATGGGACATATAACTCCAATGTGCTTTTTCCTCATTACAGAGAACACAAAAATATTAATGCAAGGTATAACAACTATACCACTAGTACTACAAATCATTTCTGCTCAAAAAGGGGGATTTAAATCATGCAACAACTTAAGAGGGGCAGGGTCCAGTTTCCAAAATAGCCTTACAATTGGACTAATAAAAATAAAATATGATTCACTTCATAGGTGTAGAGTAAACAGGTACCAAAGAGGTAAGGTGCAAGTGGACAATAAATCATATTCAGCACAAGACCAGCCCTCGGCATACAAATGCAATTGAAAGTCTTGTGTTATGAGCTCCGAACAAGATCACAAATGATATATTATTCACAAAATTTCAATCTTCCACAAAGAGATAGATTGATCCTCTAATATTTGTCAAACAAATAAAAAAATACCAAAATTATGCATAGAATCATCTTTGAACTATAAACACTACAGTATATAGTAACCCAGGAAAGTGATGAAGCACTCGATACCATACACAAATAAAATTCCTTAATAGAAGAAAACACCACTGAAAATGGTGAAAAGCTACTAAATGAACTTTGCCAATCTTTTAGATTTACAAAAGGAAAGTCAAAAAACCTCTTCAAAGCTAAGTGCTTACTACCAACCACATCCAATAGAAAAGGTTTTATGGGGACTGATAAGATCAGAACTTGCTTGACCACGGTAAGATAAGCACCGTACCTACCTAATGTATAAAAGAAGACTGATAAGTTGAAGGAGGGGCAGGCAGTCTACTGGCAAAGTGATGGTTATTATAATTAGTAGAGGAATTGCAAGAACCAGAACCCAACAACGAAGGCCCCATGTTATCTGATGGATACATATATGGCCTTGAGAGTGAGATTGGACTCCTATTTCCAACACCATAGGCTGCTCAATATAATCCTTGGTTTGATCTGTCATATGCATTTTGGCCTTGTAGGCTGTAGCATGTAACACCTAGAGCTGCACCATAATATTGTACTCTATCCAAAGGCCTATAAAATCTTCTATCTGCACAATTGGAAGAAGCATAAAGAGTCAGATTTCTTTCATTTGCACTTAACGAAGGCATATATACACCAGCATTTCCTCCATTAGCACGAGGATGCTTATGCTGAGACTTAATAGGACCTGCGGACCTTTTTCTGTCAGCCTTAGCTTTCTCTAGCTCAGCTACATGCTTTTGAAGAGGATCTGGTGAGAACTACAATTCAAGTTTGTGCTCCTCAATGCACTTTATAACAGCTCTGTAAGCAGAAAGCTCTTTTGTATTTGCTTCATTCTGTAGCAGCAAATAAAAATATCGGTCAAAAAAGGAACTTCTGATATAACCAACAATACTAAGCCAAAATGATCATCACATAACAAGACATTTTGTATAATAGTAATACAATTGTACCTATGAAACAATAGATTTATTCCCACTTTTTAAACTTGCCTGAGAAGCTTTCTTAGCATCTTTCAGATATTCCTTCAACAAAGGAACAGGTGCAAACTTCTCTGTCAGCCCAAATGCATGAGCAAAGTTGACTGCCTCAATTTGTTTTCCACTATTGACCAGGGTTTCTATAACATCTGCATGAAACTGTCACAAAATACAAACATTTGAAATACCAAAATACAGTTTACTGTGAAAGAAAAAACAATACAGACAACAACGAATTTGTCAATAAAGATAATAGCTATGTCAGCTTGAGACCATTTTCGTAAGTAAACAGTTCCCCACTCATGAAAGGCCTTATCACACTTTACCATAGCTGATCATCTTCAGGTGCCTTTATTAATATCAACAAAATAACTTACCTACAACTTTCTACCTCATAAAAAGATGTCTACCTAGTAGAGGCCACTCAATATCTGCCTTGCATATGAAATGTTGAGATCTAAAGAAAAGACTACCAACCCCATCAACCTAGAAACCTGTTCACTGGACCAAACAAAAAATGTTGGGAAGGTTTACTATAGCCGAGATTACCAAAATTTATCTTAACTCAATCAGCCACAACCAAGTATACTGATAAAATCCACCAGTCCCTCAAAAAAACCAAGCTAGCAAGCCAGCCATGGATGCCAGAAAAACAACAAAAAGCCTATATACCAAAATGGATAGGAAATTTTGCCAGCCTAGCCACTAAGGCTAACATTACAGAACACTAGCCAACCAACCTGGAATTTTTTATTCAAGTCCAAGGGAACGACAGAGTTCAGGTGTCTACCTGTGTTGTGCAACTGCAAGAACAAGCTTGCATAAGTCATCTTTATCAAACTCTGATGCAATTCCAAAAGTAGCTAGAAGTTGCAAGAAGGCCTGGGCCTCCAACGAATTGCCATTGGCAACATCTCCTTCAAAGTTTATTTTCGACTTCCATTCATGTGCAATACTTTTGGCTTGCTCCTTTATATTTAAGGGCAGAACTGGATGTTCAACACCCAAAATAGGATCTTCCAAAATAAGTACAAGAGATTCCAGTAATAATGTACAGACCCAGCGTAGAGCCGGGAGCCCAGACTCTTTTTTGTCACTTGACTTTTGTTCAAGAGAATAAAACCCCTCCAAGGACCCTAACACTTACCGTGGTGGGTCAATTGCATAGTTTAATGCAGAGGGAACCTCATTGCGAAGCCCTATTTCCAATTGCAAAAGTCATTAAGAATGGGAAGAATGGATTTAGGGATTATAATATCTGAAATTTTCTATCTTTAAAGTATTATAAAATGAGTTTAGATATTTATATAACAATAATAATATTTAAGTGACTTTGAATAATAGTAGTAGTCTCAAATTTTGAGATTTTTGTAGCCATTTATTGATCAATTGCAGCACAATGGCACACTTCTTACAAGCTCACGCTGCGAGCCCTCTTTCTGTTATGCCTTTCACATCCTTCTCCTTGTTTGCTGCAGGTAAGTGGGCTTGTATTCTTCTATTCTTAATTGCTTGCTTTTGATGTAACCCTCAAGAATCAAGGTGCTCTGCCCTTGGGGTGTACGCAGATTGGTAAAGTGTTGTTTTGTCCTGGGCTATGTCACTAGGTAGAAACCCAGAGGATAAGGTGGGTATGATTGTATAGCACTGTGTCTCTTTCCAAAATCATTCTACATGCATACTTTCATAATTCCTGGTAGCTACAACAGAGGATATTCTATCAATACTGGCGAGTTTCTTTGTTCAGTAGGGTAATTGATTGAGAGTGTATTTTTTGGTGTGCAGGTTATGGAAACTGTGAATATATATCGCAGTGAGTGATGAGTGTGAGATTGCTACAAAATCTTTGAGATTGGTTATATCCACATCTCTAATAAATAAAGTTCAACAGATTAAGATTCCAAATAATGAAATTCAACAATAGTGATTTTAATGTGTTTACAAAGATAAACCAGAAAAAGAAAAAGAATAACTTGCTCAAAATTCTGATAATAAAAGAGGTGAACAACCTAACGAATATCAGCACTCTTGGTTTTGTTTTTCTATACATTTGGTTTACAAGTGGAGAAATGGAAATTTAGTTTCGATTATAAAAATGGAAATAAAAATGATTTGGAAATGTTTTTTTAATGTTTTAAAATTGTTTTAGGTATTAATAAGTGGAAACTATAAAAAGAAAAAGAAAAAGAAATGATGGAGATAAACTTTTTATAACTTTGTAAATATTATTGAGCTCCAATGCTCAAACAAAATATTTATAAAAGGTAATTGATTGGTCTGTGGATGAAACAAGCATTTGGAGCCTAATTCGTGAAGCCTGACAATAAAAGAGGTGAAATTAGAATGAGTAATGATAAGACATCCATCCTTGTATAGAAATTGCAATGATGTTCTTCTTAAAGGTGACTTAATTGTATCACATTGATTTTGACATGACAACATCATTAAAATGATATAAAAGTCGTTGCAACTAGTACACCTGTGTTTGGTGCATTAATAACTATATGAGATTGAATGAATCTGGCGCATTCTCGATCAGAACTATTGCTTGATTGACAACAGCATGAGCCTTGTGTTGTACAACAATTGTATTATTGGTGCATTAATCACTGTATGAGATTGAAGGAATCTGGTCGCATTCTCAATTAGAACTATTTCTCGATTGACAACAACATGGGCCTTGTGTTGTACAACAATTGTATAATTTGACTATGAAGGATTTAAGGAGAAGTAATGTTGGTTTTTCTGATCCTAGCAAGGATTATCAAATATACTATTTATTGGTCCCTGTGGTATACATTGTTTTGACATTGTTTTCTCCCTTAATTGTAAGTGCATAAAAATATTAGATTCATAGGACAGGGTACCATTAATCATGTGATCCCCTTAATTGTAAGTGCATAAAAATATTAGATTCATAGGACAGGGTACTGTTAATCATGTGATCCAATGATCTTGGACGTTTTCTGATTGAATTCTTCAAAACTTATTTCCATTTGATCTTCCAAAATGTGAAGATAGTTTTATTGGTTGGAACAATGCTGCAACTTACAAGTTATAATAATAGAGATTCTGTTCTGCATAATACTTTCCACCTTGCAATCTTTTTGTGGATATGATTAAGCAATATTCTCTTCGAGTAAAGAATAAATTATTGTGTGTAGAGGCATTGGGTTTACTATAGTAATGATCATAACATTTTGCAGTCTTTTGTTTGTTGTTATGTGGTTTAGTGGTTGAGACATTGCATTGCCATGTTAATGACCCAAAGTCAAACTTAGAGATCAAAGCCCTCAATTATAAGTTGGTTGAATTTTATGAGATTTATATGCAATATTAATTCAATAATTTAAAAATATATATAGACTTAGGCACCCTAAATAAACTTCAATTTATACATCTTTAGAATTTCATTTATGCTACATATCTGCATCTTATGTACATTTTCCCATTCCCATGTCGGAATTGTTCTTCAATTTATGCCTTACGGCGTTTCATTTGAAACATCTGGTGCAAATGCTAGTTATATGTAATTATGAAATCTATGTGGATGCTTGACAATAATCTTTTCCTAAATTATTTGTTCTGTTGTCATGAAATAAATACATATACCTAGATTCTGGAAGATTCTTTATCACTTGTCTACTTTATTTTGTTGTACATTTTACTTAGTACAAGAATTTAATCTACCACTCATCTAGAAATGTAAAAATTACTCATGGACTATTCGTATAACTTTCTCGAGTTAACCCGCCATTTCTACGATAAAAAAAAACTAATAGGCATAGCTTATATAATATTTATATCAGATTTCTATCATACCACTCATTTAGAAATGTAAAAAGATTAATTATGGACTAATAGTATAAATTTCTCGAATTACCCATCCCCTCTCTAATAGAAAATAACAAGAATAGCTTATATAAATATTTATATTAGATTTCTATCATAATGAGATTTATCACTTATCCATCTCATGTTGTTTTCGAGATTGCTCTACAACTAGACCTACTCATTACTTTTTCCTCCCAGCTTTGAAACTACGATACCAGTAAGTATCCCCCTGAGTTGTTACTGGTCACAGGAACCTTTTTCTTTACTATGAGAACCCACAATCTCACAGCTATCTGGTCCTAACCAGATGTAGCTACAGAAAACTCGTTGATGTCTCAACATAGATTCTCCTCTTTTTTTATTCTTTTCTTTCTTTCTCCCTCTTTCCTCCTAATCTCAAATACCCTTTTCCTCTTAATCTTTCTTGAGTAAATCTTCAAGAATTTATTTAGGGATAGATAATTGTTTCTCATAACTATTTAGCAGGTAAAACAATATTTACCAATAACTTGCTAAATTCACTCTCGATAACTAAATTCAAAAAATAGTTTTATAATTAAAAAAATATAGAAAACAACTTGTTTGGTTTGTAGTAAAATAAATATTTACATTATCTAGGGATATCACATCTTCCCCCCCCTAAGATGTAACATCGTCTCGATGTTTTCCTTCTGAAAATAGATCCAGAAAGTTTTCTTTCATAACCTGCTCATCTTCCCAGGTAGCCTCCTCTGACCCATAGTGTTAGCATTACAATTTAACATGGGTGATAAATCGTTTCCACAACATTATTTCTCTTCGATCGAGTATAACCAAGGGTTAGACCAAGAGCTCACCTTCTGGTTTGACCTATACCTAGCAATAAAACACTTTAAATCATCAACTAGCTAGTTTAATAAATCTGAAATAAATTTAAAAAAATGATTATATACTTTACCCGAATGTATTTCCAAATGATTATGTGGTTAGCATCATAGATGTATTTCTTAAGTAGCGAAATGTGAAATACATTGTGCACACGAATATGGCTCGGTAAGGCAAGCTGGTATGCCATTGCTCTGGTTCGAGCTAAAATTTGGAAAGGGCCCCAGAATTGGGTTGTTAGTTTAGCACAGTCAGTTCATTGTAATGTGCTTTTCTTGGCTTGTGCCTGAATGTAAACATGATCCCCCACTTGGAATTCCCAAAAAATTTCTCTTCTGATCATCAAATATCTTTTGTTGGTCTTGAGCAGTTTTCAAATTGCCACATAGCTTTTTCACCATCCCCTCCAATTTCGCTAACATATCTGCTCCTAGCATCAACTTGTCTTGTGGAACACTCCAACTCAAGTGTGTTTTGCACTTACGCATGTATAACACTTCAAAGGGACTCGTTTGTAAGGATGTATTGTATCCATTGTTATAGGAAAACTCTACCAAGTGTAGGTAGTCCTCCCATTTAGATGGTTGTTTCATTACATAAGTTCGTAACATGTCTTCTACTACTTGATTTACTAGATCTTTTTCCCCATCCCTTTGAGGATGATATGAAGTGTTGAAGTGTAGTTGTGTGCCCAATGCTTCAAATAGAGTTTTCCAGAATGCTGATGTAAATTTCACATCACATTCGAAAATGATCATTTTGGCTATTCCATGTAATTTACAAATGTTTTTCATAAAGATGTTATTAATTTGTACCGCTTTATAAGTTGATTGTACTTGTATGAAATGAGTAGATTTGCTCAAGTTGTCCATTACCACCATGATTGAGTCATTTTTCCTTTCAGATTTAGGCAGTCTAGTAATGAAGTTGATGGATATGGTTTCCCATTTCCATTCAGGAATAGGAACGAGGTGGAGAAATCCTGTGAGGTGTTGGTGCTCTGTCTTTACTTGCTGGCATTCTAGAAATTGGGCCAAATATTTTTCTACCTGCTTCTTCATACTAGGCCAGAAAAATTCCTTTCTAAGGGAAGAAATCATTTTCTGGTTTTTGGGGTGGCCTGCATAAGGAATCTTATGATATTTATCTAAAATTAAATTTTTAAGATGTTTCTGGTTAGGCACATATAACCTTTACCTATAAATCAAAAATTCTTCTGAATTTACCTCATATACCAATTGTTTTTCATGGTTGTTCAAAATATTTGCTTGCTACCATAAATATTTATATACTAAATCTTTCGTGGTTGTTTCACGAATTTGCTCATAAAAAGTAGTTCGTTATTCACTGAAGGATATCTCATACAAATAATTTACCTTTCAACATGAAGCATCCGCAACCCAATTCTCTTTTCCCTTCAAATGTTTGATTTTGAAATCGAATTCTCTTAAGAGGTTAGCCCAACAAGCTTCCCTAGCATTCAAAGTGGGTTGTTTGAAGTAGTTTGTTAGAGTATGATGATCAGTGATTAACACAAATTACTTACCCATAAAGTAATGCCACCACAACTTTAAGGCATGGATAACTATTGTCAACTCTAAATCATAGGCCAAATACCTTTTTTCATACTCTTTAAGCTTGTTTGATTCATAGGCTACAACCTTGCCTTCTTGCATTAATATGCCACCTACACCTTCTTTGCTAGCATCTGTACAAACCACATATTCTTTATTGTGATCAACAATGCAAGTGGATTTACAAAACTTAATTTAATGCAAATGGGAGTATAGAAAAGTTTGAAGCTAGACTGGTAGTGAAGGGTTATTCACGGAAAGAGGGAATTGACTATGAAGAAACCTTTGCTCCTGTAGCCAAACTGAATACTATTTGAATGTTAATTGTTGTAGCTACAAAACATCGGTGGAAGCTACACAAGTTAAATGTTAACTCTGAATTTTTAAATGGTGATTTAAAATAAGAGGTTTATTTAATGCAGTCTAAAGGGTTTGTTAAACAAGGGCAAGAGAATTTAGTTTGTAGGTTGAAAAATGCCCTTTTATGGTTTAAAACAGGCACCCAGGTCTTGGTACGAGAAGATTGATTCATTTTTATTACAACATGGTTTTCATAGGAGGAAGAATGACCCAAATATATATACCATGTATGATGAATAGGGGAAAATAATTTTGATTTCCTTGTATGTCGATGACATGATTATAATAGGTAATGCAAATGCATTATTCAAAGAAATCAAATTGTGAATGTCACATGTTCTCGAGATGAAAGACCTTGGATGTTTACATTACTGTCTAGGTCTCGGAGTGTGGAGAGACTTTGGGAAGACTTTCCTTACTCAAGCGAAGTATGTGATAGGGTTGCTCAAAAAGTTCATAATGGAAAAATGTAAGAAAACATTAGTAACTTTGTAGCAGAACCTAAAATTGTGCAGAGACGATGGCCCAAAGGAGGTGAATGCTATTTTGTATAGGCAACTAGTTGGTAGTCTAATATATTTGACTACAACTCGACCAGACATAGCATACTTTGTTAGTGTGATGAGCCAGTTTATGTCTAAACCTATTGAAAGTCATTGGGTGGCATCAAAGAGTTTATTGAGGTATCTTCATGGTACTGGTGATTATGGAATTTTATAAACTGATACGTCTGATGTTACTTTAGTAGGTTTTTTAGATTGATTTGGCAAGTAATCTCGATGATATATGATATATCACGGGTTATGTATTTAGTTTTGGATTTGGGGTCATAGCATGGAGTAGTAAAATGCAAAGCATTGTGTCTTTATCTTCAGCTGAAGCCGAGTACGAAGCATTATGCACAATGACATGTGAAGTTATCTGGTTGAGGAGGCTTCTCCATTATGCAAGAGAAGATCAGAAAGAAGTGACTGTCATCAATTTTGAAAACCAGAGTTCCATTAAGATGGAGAACAATCTAGTGTTTCATAAGAACACAAAACACATAGATACTCAGCTTCACTTTGTAAGAGAAAAGGTCCAGTCAAAAGAATTTTTTATTGAATATTGTAAAACATGTGACAATATGGCTATTATTTTTACAAACGGTCTTCGGAAAGTGAAGTTTGAATTATTTAGGGGGATGTTAGGACTTCAAGATAATCCTTTCTCCATTAAGGGGGAGATTTAAAAATAATAAATATTATATTGTATATTAATGGAAAAATGGTTACATGGTTGTAACGTAACTCCTTAAGTTATGATTAGTTCCTGGGTTGTAGGAGTTTTTTCTCACCTCCCTATTTTTTGTGATGTATTTATTGTCTCATCTTTGATTATATGAGAGTGTAGGCTCAAGTTTGTGCAGTCTCCAAGTGTAGCTTGCTCACCTGTGAGCTGCTAATCAATTCAATTCTTTCTTTTATTTCTATTTTTTCTAACATTTATTTATTTACTATAGCTCTTTTTTGAGTGTTCATAAACCTCTTTATATTTTAAATTTATATTGAGTTTATACATAATAATAATTAGATTTATTTTTTAATAGGGCCAACATTAGACTAAAAATGTTAAATGTTAAATTTTAAACATTATGTATACATTTACATTTACATGTGTACGTGCTTATGTGTTTATGTGTTTACGTGTTTATGTTTATGTTTTTACCTGAGATCTACCCCCATACTGGGTTGTTTACGTTTACATGTTTATGTGTTTATGCATTTACATTTATATCTTTATATGTTTATGTGTTTACATGTTTATGTTTACATTTTTACATAATATCTACCCTATACTCGGTTGTAGAGCACCTCTCAGCACAATAATGTCCATGTGCACAATTTGACTAATACGTGCCAAATTATTCATTTTCCAAAATATTTTTGTTGTTACGTTGCATTATTTTTAATATATTTAACAAGTCAATTAGTTGATTAAAAAATTTATTCCTCTTTATTAACTCAAGGAATTCTACAAAAAATTATCTTGACTCTACATTTCTATATGATACCTAGCAAACTTATTGAAGTCATTATTCTTGAAAAATCTAAGTGGTTATTCCATTAATTATTCCCGGTGCCTGACATTTGGGTATAGAGTATTGGGTCTTTGTTGTCTTGATACATGCTCCATGTGGGGCTAATTTTCTTGTCTTTCCAAGTAATCTAGTTACAACTTGAAGACTTTTTGAATTGAGTATTCATCTTTCTCCACTTTATAAAGTAAGTTCACAACTATTTTATATGATACTTTTCTAAAATATTAGGGAAATGTTCGAGATTATGGTCACCAACCCACATATATTATAGAATATTAGTTCGGTTCTAATTTAGTATGGGAAGTTATGGGGCATTGGGAATCCTTACCAACATGTGAAACAATAAGGTCTAACCTGGCCCCAACCTTTGTCTCTTTCAAATCCATTTGGACTCTCCCTTATTGGTATGTGCCACAATTCCAATAACCATTATTTTATATATTTGAGGCTTCTGTGATCTCCATTTTGTGTGGTGATATCTTCCGGAGTCGTCTCATTCATTTTTTTTATAATCGACATTTCAAACCAACCTCTAGTTCATTATCAGTATTAGATGACTAAATAAGTCAGAGATTAATCGGGTAATAAATAGAGGAAAGGGTTGGGATGGGAATGCATGGAGCCGACAACTTTGATAATGATATGAAACATATTTAGTTTAATT
>APFE030992071.1:33199-67583 GCA_000404065.3 Pinus taeda | reverse complement strand
TTTAATGTGTTTTAATGGCTGTTTATTATTGTTGATTTTTATTTCTGCAATTTCCAACATTCTGTAAATTTTCCAGAATTTGTGTTTTCAGCAAATTTATTTTTTTAGCATTGTTGAATGTATGGTTATGGGAAAGGGCATTTAACTACATGGGAGAAATAAGGAGAAACTGAAAACCGGGGTGGGAAAACAGAAATTTTAACAGCTATGTAATTAGTTGTTAAGTGAATATTATTGTATTAGGAGCTCTTCTCATGTTGGATGTTTCCCCCTTGAAGATGTAATTGATGATGACATATAGTTCTAGAAAACAATAAAGGTTTGCTTTATTATTAATTCCCGTGGTAAGAAAAACAGTTATGCAAATTACGAGAGAATGCACAAAGAATTCCAAGTGGGAGAGCATGCATAACTTTGCATCAGACCAAGCAAGATTTCACTAAGAGTGGGGTCGTGTACTAAGTTGGGACCCATATTTTGTGGACCATTTCACATTTTGGAAAGAGTGGGGCTAGTGTCTTATAGATTGACCTTACCACCCACAGTGAAAGCACATGATGTTTTCCAAATTTCTTTTCTTAAGAAGTATGTACATGACAATAATCATGTTTTAGATTGGTTTGTGATACAAGTGAAATCCGAGGGATAATTTCAACTAAAAGCATTGTGCATCATGGATTGGAGGTAGAGCTCACTTCATAATTAAGTAATAGAGCAGGTCAAAGTGCAGAGGAAGAAATTTTACCAGATGAAGCAATTCGGGAAATGGAAGATCAAATGATGGTACTTTACCAATCTTTTTTCACTGTATAAATGAATGTAAGAGCTATAAATATAAATTTCAGTTTTTGTAATTTTGTTTTCTATTTATAGAACATTGAGGATGGTGTTCCATTAAGGGGGTGGGGTATCTAACATCCCTTTTCATTACATCCCATATATATAAATATCACTTTGTGAATGTTTTGTGAACTTATGTAAATTTATAAAAATAAAAATAAAAATTGATGGTTGGCTTAAGGGGGTGAAATGGATCCAGTGCTCTAGGGGGGGTTTCTTGTGGGGTGGTTTGAGCATGCCTAGACCAACTTCATTTAATTCCTTCCTTATCACCATGAACATGAGATGCCTACACTAACACGGAGTGCAGTTCCACAGTGCAAAGCATGGGGGGAGGACAATTCCATCCCTTTCCCCTCTTCATGAATCGAGATAAGGGGACAACTATCTTGGGAGGAAAGTGAACATCAATAGGGGAGCAAAAGGGATATCACAATAGACAATATGCAAGAAAATCAAGAGTAGACAAAGAAAAAAAAAGAGTATGCAAAGAGAGACTTGTATCACATGTGGCAAAAAAGTGATTGGTCAAGGAGAAACCTAGAAAAAATTCCTTGCAAAGAAGAAGAGATGGAAGTGGTTGGAAGACTGATGAAAATGAATAAATTGGACTAGAATGTCCCTGAACTCATGCTCTTAGATTCAGGGTATCAACCCTTGTGTTACTATGTGAAAGATCTGGAATGTGTGCCTAAGCTTGAATGGCCAATGAGAGGCTCTGTTCGATATTGAACCACTTAGTGCTTGTTCAATATCTATTAAGCCACTTGGGTGCTTTCCGTATGAATGTTAAACCACTTGAAAGGGTAAGTTGAGCCACTGTGGTGCTTGCTGGAAGAGTTATTAAACCACCTATCTAGTAGTGCCTACCATAAAAAAAAAACTGTGAAACCACCTGGATAGTGGATTTAGTCTCATGGAATTAAGAAAAACCTCATCTGGGCCTTGGGTGAAGCCCTATGATTGATCTCAGAGAGTAAAAAAGTCACTATGGTACTTACTACTAGAGATAAGTTGTAAAACCACTAGGATAATGGACTCCATCTCCTAAGTGTTTAATAAGCCTTGGTGTGAATTTTCCTTGAGAAGGCATTCCTCAGAGTTTGGATATGGATTGAGGGTGGTTGAATGCAAGAGATATTGTAGTGCAGATGGCCTATGGTTGGGTGTAAAGTTTTATTCCCTCCTTCATTTTCTAGCCACTTCAATTTATTTATATAAGTATAAAGTTGTGCACATAACTCCAATTATTTACTCATAATTCACCATGTTCAGAAGTTTTTAACAAACATCTTAAGAGTGATTTGTAGACTTTTTTCACCAGTTGGAGGCCAATAATTAAGCCTTGGCCATCTCCTTTAGAAAATTTTTCATTTGGGTCATTGTCCCCTTAGCTTAAGAAATCCATCAAATTTCCATATTTCTTTGTTTCTTAGTGCACTTGAGTAATCCGAGCCTCTGGGGTGTGAAGCTATCATGGAGTGCTCACCGAAATAGGGGCTTGGATATTATTAAGGGTCAGATACCCCCCATTAAACATTTTTTGTATCTGGTGATATGAGAGTTGCTAGTGGGCAACACTTAAGTAGAGGTTGGATCCCATTTGGGATTAGATCCCATTCTTCATGTATGTCTGCTACATTAAGGATTTGGGGATCCAGTGGTGCACGGAGTATTAGAGAATGTAGTAAGGTAGCTATTAATTCAATTTCTCTTTAACCTTAATAATTGTTTATGAAATTTATTTTTATTCTTGTGTTCCTTTATTATATCTTTTCATCAAACAATTTTCAAGATAAAAAACAATAAGGATAATGGACACAAGATATAGACTCCAAGCCAAGGCAAAACTACTTCGAGGGGGAAGCCCATAAATAATCTCTTCTCTTCTTATAAAAATTGCTTCAAATGAGAAAACCAAGACCCAAAACCCTAGACCAAGTCCTCATCCAAGCACCAAGTAACCCTTCCAAGAATCCCTTCAAAGGTCAGCTTAGACAACAAGATTCAAACATGCTTCAACCAGCTTCAAGCTTCAACTTTGGGCCCAAGCTTCGACTTACAATTTTGACCTGCAATTTCAGCCAATTGAAAGCATAAATTTCATGCATGTGAGAGAATAAGACCAATATTGTGTCTCTTTCATTCACTAGGGTTTCCTCCTTTGCTTCTAGTCTTATTTGGCTTCAAATATTGACCTTCTTGCACAAACTTTCAGACTTGCAACTAGATGTGAAATCTTGGCCTTTGAAGCAGCAACAAAAACCCTAAAATATCACATGTGTGAGGGAAAAAAGACTAAAAATAGACTTTCTTCCTTCCTTTTGAGTTTTTCTTACTTTCTAGACCTTTGATCTTACTTCTTTGATTATCCTTACCTCAGATCAAACTCCTTAATGAGGGAGATTGAATTGGTGATCAAATGAGGTTGATGCAACTTCTATTTATACACATGTGTAGGGTTAAAATTCCTTCTTTTAGGTCGACTTCTCATTTCCTAGGCCGACTTGTTCTTGGAGGTTTCTAGGACTTTCTAGACTTAAGATAATTTTCTTTTACATGTTAAAACTTTCCTAATAGGGTCTTATACAAATGGTAAAGACTCTATTGAGATAAGAAAAATATGAAAAACCTTAGAAGCATGAAGGACATGTTTGACCTAGATAACCATCAAAATAGAGCATGAAACCCATGCTCAAAATAATATTTTGTTTTTGTAACATAACATATACATAATGATGTGAGTACATTGACAATTATGAAAACTAAACCTAGTTTACATGGGGGTATATGCACATGAACATGACCATATGTTCGTAGGGAATATTTCGTAGTTTAAAAGCTATTACATCCAAGGTGCCAAGTCTAGTGGGGGAAAGAACATTATCATTATGTGGAAATTAGATCATGTTGGGGCCAAATATAATGGAAAAACAACACAAAACACCACAACGAGAGACTTCTTGGGGATCATGTCTGATTTTATATGGCAATGCCATAAGGGTGTGACATGGATTGTGTGAATGCCACATGGAAAATAATTGATTATGTGACCCACATTGTGTTGTCATGATGATGCCATAATGGATATGACCTAGATATCGTTGACATGTCAATGCCATGTTGGATCTGCCACGGACATCATTAACATGACAGTGCTAAAGTAGATGTGATGTGGACTAGATCCGTTATGGGGGTCCTACATTGTATTTTATATGTAGGGAAATGGATCCAAATATCTGAGGGTCTAGTGATAGAGAGGGTATGCACACTTGCGAAGGCCTGGATGAGCATTGGGAAATATTTAGTTCGAGCAGGGAGTGGATCCATAGACCTAGGGGTTCGGTGGTGGTAAGGTTTGATGCAATGTTGATTAACCATATGTGGGTGCAAACCTTATATAACAGGGAAGTGTTGAAAAACACCATGGGGAAGGTCTTAGTGGGTCCCATACCTACATTGATGTTACAACACCATGTGGGACAAAAGGGGACCACGTGGTAGCATAATGCCAACATGACCTATGTGATTACCTAAACTTCAAAGGTGCATGACTTTCAATCTAGGGGTTGGATTGAGGTGAAATTTATACCATTAAAAAGATATCAATGAGTTGAATTCATTGGTTTCATTTTCAGGGAGATTTTAAGACTTCAAAAAGAGATGGTTTTGTAACCACACGTTCATAAGAGACCATGGACTTCGGGTTAAAGTAAATAGGTAACACTTCCCACAACTCATGAAAAGAAAAGGGGGTGGTAGGGAGTGTTACATCGGGTGCATATGGGCATGACATAGGATGTTGCATTAGGTGATGAATGGGTATATGATTCAGAAAGACACATTGGCCAAATTGGCGCTATGGTTCAAGTGAGCATGTGGATAGATATAAAAGGAGGACCAACGAATTAGTTGACAAGACCAATTGAGAAAAACATAAGTTGCACAATAGTTTGGCGGAACAATTCAATCACGCAAGATAGAGGGCAGATCATAGCACAACAAAAGTTCACAAGAAGAAATCTAGTAAGACAATTGAGGCCATGTAGTACTCGTACGAATAGGGGCCTCTAGGCCTTCATAGTTTGGACTTTTTATGTCTTAGTTAGGCCGAGGGTCATGTGGGGATTAAATCCATTATATTTCCACTATTGTAACTATGGATCGAGTGATGCCACATACTATAAGGGTAGTTTGGGTTGATTTAATTAAAGAGGATTTTTTCACAGAGTTTTATGTATGAAGTTTGGATGTTATGTTGTTGGGCCACCTACTTTAATTTTGTGTCTCATGCATTTTGGTTGGACTTGCAACTAAACTAAGAGGCTTTTATAAAGTATAAATATTCTCGTAATTAGTTAATCAAATGGAGAGAGGTGTAATCAAAGTCTAGTATAACAAATTTGGGAAAACCATTGAGAAGAATGACATTGGTTCCACACAATTAGAGGATGTATGGGCACTTGGGTCGAGATGAGTCCTGGTAGGTGTTATCAATGAAAAATGATAGTGCATTAGAGATGAGCTGCAAAGATCACCCGACCATGGTTTAAGATGGAAAAGGGTGCCACATGTAAATGAACTGAGGAGAAGTTCATAGTTCAAATGGAAGGTGTGTTCTTATAGGTATTTTAGATCATGGTTTCTATTATTGTTCATTAATTCATCACATATGAGGATTGGTTCCTTGGGAGAAAAATAAGGCAGACATCACAAAATTTCATGAAGACAAGTGTGGAAAGAGAATCATGGTTGAATTCTACAACACGGTGAAAGAAATAAACTCCAAAGAAAAGGAATCTAATGGGATTACCTCATTGGTTCAAATACAAGTGGGTGAGTGGCATGGATGTGCAGATTTCACTACATTATTGATGGATGATTTTGAGGTGATATTGGGGCACTATTGGGGAAATAATTTCTCAAGAGGAACAAGGTTATTTCGATAACATTGTTGGATCAATGGATTATATTTTTTGAGCATAAGATGTGGGTTGTGTGCATGACAACATAGAATTTAGGAGGAAAGGTGCACCTTATGTCTTCGTAGAGCATGAAGAGGGCATCATGATGCTTAGGATCTCATCTATATGCCATAATGACTTGGAGATGTTTAAGAGGATGGAGTGAGGATGTCTATTCCATGTGTTGTTGTTGTTACAATACCCTCCAAAATTTTGTTACATTCGAATTTTGAAGCATATCTACTGTCATATAAGTGTCTCTTTTAGTCACAAAGTTTCATTTCATTTTTTTTTACATGGTTCAAGTGGTATTTTTCTTTCCTAAGTGTCACTGTGTCATCAGGAACATCCATAATTCACTTCATAGTTTCAATACACTTTCTAGTCACAAAACGACACTTTTGGTTGCAACTGCACATACTTTTTCTATTATAATTCGATAGTGTTTGTAAACTAGTGTTTTGATGTATATTTATCAGTCTTGGATTTTGTCTAAGTTTTACCGATAATTTGTTATGCATCACACTTTTTTTTACTCTAAACTCATTGTGTTTTCCCACACCTTACCTTCTAGACTTAGATAAATGAAGGTTTTCAACAATACTTCCCACTAAGCCTGGGAGATCACACTAGGCACTCTCAAGGCTCAATCAAACCTTCCTTGTTTGATTAGATTGTGCCCTACACCTAAGCCTAGATCACAACATACCTTCAAGCATCAAATCCTTCTTGTTCTCCTGAATTGCGCCCTCTTCCAAGTCTCTCTCCCAGTTGGGTACACAATGCATTGACATTGGACAGTAAAGTATCCTTGAGCCTTGACACTGCACCCTATGCCTTTATTTGTTACTCAACAATCTAGATTGATCTCCCCTTGTCCCTTAATACTGTGCCTTGTGGCCTCCATCAAGCCTCCTCTTTCTAGTGGAGCACACAATGCATCCTCGGTGCTCGACACATGACTGTTGTCTCTTAATAGTGTAACCTGAGCCTAAGAGCTCCCTCTTATCTTCTTGAGCACATTGCGTTCATTTTTGACTAGCTTGGGAGGTACCCCAAGCCCTAGGGTTCGGGGTTTGGAGGGAAAAGCACCACAAGGGTCACTTGTGGGCTTGGAACCCAAGCATGGGGTTTTGCACCCATCAGGATTTTGGCCAAAACATGAATAATTTGAGCATGAGAAAATTTGAGGTGATAGAGCTTGGTGTGTCTATTCCAACATTTCGAAGATCACTCAAATTGGAGCTCTTGAAATGAAGATATGAAATTTTGAAGTTGACAATTGATTGTTGGATAGATAAGTCATGTTGAATTGGTTCAAAAGTCATGTCTCTTCATCTAATTTGTTGAGCCCCCTTATGTGTATAAAAAAGAGGTGTGTGAGAGTCATTTCCCTCATCCAAAGTGCATCCATTCATGAGCAATACACCTTTGAAATAACCAAATTTTCTAAGGGAGAAGGAGAAGCTTGTAAGGGATTGTTTTTGGGTTAAATTGTCCCTTACAAGGCCGTAGATCTCAACAGTGGGAGGCCGCAACCTTGTAGGGAATTTCTAAGTGGTGGATAAGCCTTTTTTTGTGGCGTCTTCCTCCCACAAGTGAGTTGCAGCTAGGAGGAGTTGCTACAGCTTAGCCGCCAATCTAAAGGGCACTGTTAAGGAGGCTGAGGTACAACAGAGAACAAAGTTAGGTTGATGTGTGAACAGGGGATTGTAGGGTAGTGTTTGGAGGCCTAGAAGGTGGACTTAACAACAATGTAGGAAACTATACATGTTTGGGATGTCTAGAAGTGGAGAAAATTGGGTTGTAGCAAGTAGCAAGGTAGCCCTAACTAGTGACCAAAGTGCAGAGAATAAACACCAACCCTATGTATTTATGTTGATTTGGGTTCTAGTGGACCAGTCGTAGTGTGTGGAATTTGCAGCCTATGGAAGACATTTTTTGGGTTTGTATTGTGTGTGAAGAAGCCCCAACTAGGAGAAAATTTTACAGTGATTGGATTGGGTTCCATTGATCTGGTGGAGGGCAGTGTGTTGGCTACCAAAAGTAGCCCTAGACAAGATATCTTGACGTGATAAAGGGAGCTAAATACTGGGTGAAGTTTGAAGCCTTATGAGTAGCTCTTTGATGGATGGAAGAGGCTACTAGAAGGCATATTGGAGCTTAGGTATTGGCCAACCTAGAGAGAAAATTAGATCAACTCGTATACATGCAATAGAAGTGACTTGCAATAGTGTTAGGTGGCAGCCCTCCTCGATTCTTGATGTGTTGTCCTTTGAAGGACTAAGGGGTAGCTAGCGAGTAGTACGAAAGAAAAGGACAAGATATGATAAATAAGCTGCAACAAAGGTTGTCATTGTATCTTGTATACCATAGACTATTGTATTATTTAGAATTGGTTTAATATAATGAAGATTGGGTTGTACAATTTTGTTAAAAATTGTGTATACTTGTGCATGTGTGATTTATTGCTTTCTATTTTCTGATGTTAAAAGTAGTTCTTGTTGAGTGATCCAAATTGAAAATGGCATCAACCCATGGTATTCATCCACCCATGTTATTCATCTGCCCATATAATTTATCCATGGTATTTTAAGTGGCATCCACCCATGGTATTCATTCACCCATGGAACTAACCCGTGGTATTGTAACTGAAAAATACTATAAGTAACAAGTCACATTTTGTTATTACAAAATGTGACTTGTTACTTATAGTATTTTTCAGTTACAATACCATAGGTCAATTCCATGGGTGAATGAATACCATGGGTGGATGTCACAATACCACGGGTCAATTCCATGGGTGAATGAATACCAGGTGGATGTCACAATACCACAGGTCAATTCCATGGGTAAATAAATACCATGGGTGGATGTCACAATACCATGGGCAAATACCATGGGTGAATGAATACCATGGGTGGATGTCACTTACAATACCATGGGTGGATGCCACTTACAATGCCATGGGTAAATTCCATGGGTGGATGAATACCATGGGTTGATGCCATTTTCCATTCGGGTCATTGAGATTCTTGGTTTTGTAGTGTCAATGATTTTAAGACTTTAACCTAGACCCAAGATCGTGGAAGATCAACATGGTATTTGTTAGGTCCCTATACTACTAGTGTAACCCCTTATTGTTATTAGTACAACCCCCTTATTATATTATTGTGCCCATGTAGTCCTCATATTGTTATTATTGTGCCCCATAGAAGCCCACTATTATTATTATTATTATGCCCTTACATTATTATTGTTATGTCGGCTCGGATATTATAGACACCTTAGACTCCTATATATAGAAAGGAGGTCTTGTCATTTGTATCATCCAAGAATTGTTCATTTGTGTAATGTAAAGGAGGTTGCCCCCTCAAAGTTGGTTATTCCTAAGGCATTCATCTATCTGCTCTATCTTTTTGTGAGATGGTTTCATAACATTTGGTATCAGAGCTTTGGATTCTAGGGTTTCGCTGCTCCAAATAGTTCAATGTGGATTTTTTGCTATTACTTTTTTTTTCTTTTTTTTCTATGATGTTTCAGAAGTGAAACAAAAAACCCATTTGAGGCGAAATTGCGCTGAACATCAGGTCCAAATTTCAGATCTTGTCTAGCTATATTTTCGGATATATGATCTGAGGAATTAGGGTTGCTTTCAAGCTCCAGAATTTCATCTAAAATAGGTCATCGTGGAAGTTTTGCAATAACCTATTCGCTATAAAGTTGTAGAAGCTAAAAAAAACCATTTGGGAAGAAAGTAGTCTGAACCTCGGGTCCGAATTTAAGATCTTGTCTCACTATAGTTTAGGATATATGATCTGAGGAAGTTAGGGTTTTTGTAGACTCCCAAATTACATCTTAAACAAGTGACCTTGGGAAAATCATCATAACTTTCTCTCTGAGCATCAGATTGAAATTTTGTAAGAAGTTACAGAAAGAGGATGGACTATAGTCTCCTGTTTATATTTTTTAGATCCGAAGGTCAAAAAAGTGACATGTGGCACTTCATACAAGTTCTCTCTTCTGAAAAGGAATATAATCAGGTCACCTTGGAAGATTGTGCATAAATCATTCTTGGAGAATCCAATTTCGATCAGACTAGTGGCATTGGAAAGAGGACGTAGAGGGCTACTATAGGTTGCAATTTCAGAATTGGAAAATCTAAAATTATAGAGTTACAATTGTTTCAAGATCGAGCTCCTAAAATCAAGAAAAAGGCAATATGAGGAAGTTTGATGGCAAGGATCCGGTAAATTGGATACTACAGATGGAGCAATATTTTGATCTACATGAGGTGCAACTGTTATAAAAGGTACGTATTGCATATTCATATTTAGAACCAGATCAATTTTTATGGTATAAAGGGTTGTGTTCTTGTAAAGCACTTGTCACTTGGTCAATTTTCATGGAAGAAATGATAGCACATTATGAGGATACAAAGAGTAACACCTTCTTTAGCCAATTGATAAATCTCGAACAAAATGGTTCAATGGAAAAGCACATTGAGGGCTTTCAAAAATTGAATATAAGGGTAAATGATATTCCAAAGAAGCAAAGGATTGATGTCTTCATAGGAACTTTAAAGGATAACATTCAACATGAGGTTCGTTGCTGGGAACCTAATTCATTGGAGAAGGCATTCAGGTTGGCAAGAAAAATTAAAAGTGAAATTATGGAAACAAGGAATCCCACCACTCACAATTATAATTATGGAAGTTTTTTTTCTCCTAGCATTCCAAAACCTACAAGGTTTACACGACAACAATTGGAAGAAAAAAGAGAAAAAGGGCTTTGTTACAATTGTGATAGCAAATACATTAAAGGTCATAAGTGTGCTGAGAAAAAATTATTTTAAATAGATTATGAAGAGGAGGAAGAAAAGGATGAAGAAACATCAAAAGAAGAGGATATACACCAAGAACCAACCCTAGAGAAAGAAGAAATTAATCCAACCATAACCTGTAAAGCATTGGCAATAATTACCACTCCTCAAACTCACAAGATAGAAGGACATATTAAGAAGAAAAAGGTTCAAGAAGTGAAAGATCACATCGAGAAAGAAGAAATGAATCATACCATATCTTGTAATGCATTGCACATAATTACCTCTCCTCATACTATCAAGATCGAACGACATATCAAGAAGAAAAATGTTCAAGAAGGGAAAGATCACATCGAGCATCAAGAAATGAATCCAACCATATCTTGTAATGCATTAGAAGAAATTACGACTCCTCAAACTCTCAAGATAGAAGGACATATCAGGAAGAAAAAGATTCAAGTAGTGAAAGATCACATTGAGCATCAACAACAAGTTCTCCAACTTTTAGAGGATAACACCACTTTGGTGCAGAATCGAATGAAACAATGAGTAGATCAACATCACAGTGAAAGAAGTTTTGATGTAGGTGATTGCGTATTTTTACGGCTACATCTCAAGAAAGCTATTTATGAGAAGGAAATGTTGGCAATGCTACATGCATTTAAGAAATAGTGACCTTACCTAATGGGAAGACACTTCAAGGTAAAAATGGATCATGATAGTCTTAAATACTTTTCAGAACAAAGATTATCTTTAGAAGAACAGAAAAAATGGGTCACAAATATGTTGCATTATGACTTTGAAATCATCTGCAAAAAAGGGAAGCAAAATGTTGTTGCAAATGCACTCAAGAAAGGATGAGGATGTGGAAGCATTGTTTTGTGCTATTTCTATTATTCGACCAAATTGGATAAACAAAGCAAGGGATGAATGGAAGAAGGACGATGAAGTGTGGCCTCTCATTCAAAAGTTGTAGAGGATCCCCTTCAAACAATATTGCCAGAACTTAACGAGGAAAGAAAAATCATATTCGAGCCTGGAGCAGTCATAGAAATAAGAACCCGATAGCTACAAAATCAATCAATTTTAGAGTATCTCATCAAGTGGAAGAACTTACTCGCTGAATATTCCACATGGGAGGACAAGAATTTTATACAAAAGCATCAAGAACTACTCAAGCATTGAGGACAACACTTTTTGAAGGAGAGGGGCATGTTGGGTCCCTATACTACTTGTGTAACCCCTTATTGTTATTAGTACAACCCCCTTATTATATTGTTGCGCCCATGTAGTCCCCATATTGTTATTATTGTGCCCCATAGAAGCCCACTATTATTATTATTGTGCCCTTACATTATTATTGTTATGTCGGCTTTGATTATATTATGACCCCTTAGACTCCTATATATAGAAAGGAGGTCTTGTCTATTGTATCATCCAAGAATTTTTCATTTGTGTAATGTAAAGGAGGTTGTCCCCTCGAAGAGGCTTATTCCTAAGGTGTTCATCTATATTTTCTACCTTTTTGTGAGTTGGTTTCATAACAGTATTAGAATCGTGTCTGAGCTACTTTAGAATTCAGTGAATCAAAGTTGTGCACATCAAAGTACAACTTAAGAGGGAGTTGGTCACATTGTAGGTGACAATGTTGAAGTTGCAGGATGGTATCCGACACAAGGATAGGTTGGAGGGTTTGTCCAACTATAGTCCATGGAAGGAAAGGATCAAGTTGGTCTTGTAGGTCAACAAGATCTGGGAGTTCATCGAGATCGCCATCAAGAATCCAACTAACCCAAAGGAGATGGAAGTGTATGAGGATTTGGATACAAGGGCGAGATTGGTCATTCTAGATGGCGTGAAGGATGCCCTAATACCTCATTTGTCTGGGAAGAAGACCGCACATGAGATGTGGATGGCTGTTCAAAATTTGTTCCAGAATAAGAACGAGAAATGGGTATTAGGATTAGAGGATAAGTTGAATTCATTCGAGATGATAAAGGGTGAAGGCATGAATTCATTTTTGACGATATTTTCTCAGGTCAAAAATGAGCTTGCTACAGTTGGTGTGACTATTTTAGATGCAGATATGGTGACGATTTTCTTGAAAGGGTTCATCAAGGAATGGAAGCCCTTCATCAAAGGAAAGTTGCCAGACTAGAATAGGTTGTGGGATGACTTTATTTAGGAAGAGTTGCAAGATGAGGATATTCATCCAAACAAGGATACTTTTGATGATTACATGGAACTTGCATCATGAATGAAGGGTAAGTCAAAGAAGGACTTGAGTAAGGTCAAGTGTTTCAACTTTGGCGAGATGGGTCATTTTTCGTCAAGATGTCCGATAAAGAAGAAGGAAGATGATGAGAAGAATAAAGGAAAACATGTCGCTGGAGTTGCCACTTCTGCTAAGATAGATGATCTTACTGGGAGATTGGAGGAGGATGACTTTGCTATGATCTCTCATTTCTCGTAGGGTACAATCGATGAGGATGAATGGTACATGGACATTGGTGCGATGAAACATATGGCAGGGGCACATGAGGCTTTTGAGACTCCAATTGAATGGGACTCAAAGTTGCACATGGTGTTGGGCGACAAGAGTCAAAAGGAGATCTGAGGATCGGGAGTTGTGCCATTCAGGATGGAGATAGGATGAGTGATGTGGGTCTAGGATGTATTGTTTATACCAGGACTCATATATAGCATGATTTCCATCTCAATGATCAATAAGAAGGGGTTTGAGGTCTTGTTCTAGGATGGCAAGGCAAGAATTAGGCCTAGAGGCTCTAGCTCAGCTAGTATCGTTCTTGGCATTAGAGAGCATGATCTATATAGGCTGACGGAAAGCCTATGGATCATGAGAAGCAAGTGTAGGTTCCAGAGAATTAGGTGCAGGTGTAGGCTTTAGAGGAGAAGGTACAGGTTCCAAAGAAGAAGGTTTAGGTTCCAGAGACTTAGAGAGATGTGAGTTTGAGATGGATCTTGTAGGTTCGGAGGGAGACTTTTCATCCCAAGAAGAAC
Organism: Pinus taeda; assembly: GCA_000404065.3. NCBI lineage: Eukaryota > Viridiplantae > Streptophyta > Pinopsida > Pinales > Pinaceae > Pinus > Pinus taeda. The sequence goes on along the minus strand of APFE030992071.1, from coordinate 53,936 downwards.
GCATGGTCAGTGGGGAACAAGAGTGCTCCTACCACTGCCATGAAGGAATCATGGAAGGATTGTAAAGTGATACAGGAAAATAAGAAGAAGTAGGGTCCTTCTAGCAGTGACAATGACACTTCTAAGAGAGGCATAGTTCATAGAATAAGGATTTTTGCAATTGTGAGTGCCAAGAGTTAGGTAAGTGTTATGAGTAGTGATGATGATTATGAGTTACTTCCTGGTTGTGGAAGTACCTCCCTCACTAAGAGGGAGTGTTGATTTTTTAGTAGCTTGGGAGGTACTCCAAGCCCTAGGGTTCAGGGTTTGGAGGGCAAACCACCACAAGGGTTACTTGTGGGCTTGGAACCTAAGCGTGGGGTTTTTCACCCATTGGGATTTGGGACAAAACCATGAAGAATTTGAGCATGAGAAAATTATAGGGCTTGGCGTGTTGATACAATGCTTCAAAGATCACTCAAATTAGAGCTCAAGAAATGACGATATGAATTTTTGAAGTTGACAATTAATCGTTGGACAAACAAGTCATGTCGACTTGGTCCAAAAGTCATTTTTCTTCATCTAATTCGTGGAAATCTCTTATTTGTATAAATAAGAGGTGTGTAAGAGTCATTTATCTCATCCAAAGTGCATCCATTCATGAGTAATGAACCTCTGAAATAGTCGAATTTACTAAGAAAGAAGCAAAAGCTTGTAGGGGATTATTTTTGGGTTAATTTGTCCCTTACAAGGCTATAGATCTCAACAGCAGGAGGCCGAAGCCCTGTAGGGAAGTTCTGGGTGGTGGATAAGCCTTTTCCTTGTGGTATCTTCCTCCCACAAGTGAGCCACAACTAGGAGGAGCTACTACAACTTAGTCGTCGGCCTAAAGGGCATTGTTCAGGAGGTCAAGGTACAACAAAGAGCATAGGAAGTTGATGTGTTAACAGGGGACTACAGGGCAGCGTTTTGAGGCCTAGAAGGTGGAATTAATAGCAACGTAGGAGAAGATACACGTTTGGGAGAAGGCCACACTATTTGGGAGGTATCTAAGTGGAGAAAATTTGGCTGTAGCAGGTAACACGGTAGCCCTAACTAGTGACCTAAGTGCAGAGAATAAACACCATCCCTTGAAGAAGTAGAGGTATGTATTTATGTTGATTTAGGTGCTAGTGGATCGGTCCTAGTGTGTGGACTTTACAGCCTTTGGAAGAAATTTGTTAGGGTTGTCTTGAGTGTGAATAAACCCCAACTAGCAGCAAATTTCACAGTGATTGGATTGGGTGCCATTGATCTGGTGGAGGGAAATGTGTTGGCTACCCAAAGTAGCCTTAGATAGGCTATCTTCATGTGACGAAGGGAGCTGAATATTGGGTGACGTTTGGAGCCTTATGAGTAGCTCTTTGATGGATGAAAGAGGCAACTAGAAGGTAGATTGGAACTCAGGTATTGGCTAGCCTAGAGAGTAGATTGGATCAGCCTGTGTACATGCAACATAAGTGACTTGTAGTAGTGCTCGGTGATAGCTCTCCTGGAGTCTCGATGTGTTGTCCTTTGAAGGATTACGGGGTAGCTTGTGAGCAATACGAAAGTGAAGGACCGATAGGACAAGATACAAAAAAGAAGATGTGGTGAACATTGTCATTATATCTTGTATACCATGGACTATTGTATTATTCAGAATTGGTTTAATATAACGAAGATTGGTTTGTACATTATTGTATAATTTTCTTAAAAATTTTGTATACTTGTGCATGTGTGATTTACTGCTTTATATTTTCCACTTTGAAAAGTAGTTTTGGTTAATGTTCTTGGTTTCATAGCATCAATGATTTTAAGACTCTAACCTAGAGCCAAGATCATGGAAAATCAACACATTGATGATTAGCAATCAGAAAGTTTGCATGAACATGATAAAATAAGAATTTTTTAGGTTGATGTTTGCGTGCCATGAGTGATTTTACTTGTAGGTGTTACTAGAACAACATGGAAAGGAGACATGAGAATATTTGTCAAGGGAAGTGACACAGATAAGCATTCAAAGAAAAATAACATATGATTGCGACAAGTTAAAGAACATTAGATTCCAAGGATCAAAGTGATCCATAACGACTCCATATTATCTCAAGATTGTTTGGAGGGAAAATGGCAACGAAAATAAGAAATATGCATCAAGTATTCAAGGCATAGGTGGAAACATTGTCATTTATTTAGAAAGTCCATGTCACAAGTCACTATGTGTCCAAGTCATTAATGTTGGTGGTTTGTCCTGTTGTCTCTGCATCATGATGTGGAAATAATGATGTAATTGTGTAATTATTGTCAATACAAGTATGTGGAAGTCCATGATTCATATATGGACAAAAGAGCCACATGTAGAAGTATAAAGATCACACGCAGAAGTCTAAAGGTCACATGTAGAAGTAAAAAAGACACAAAGAATTCCAAAATTCATGTTGAAGTTCAAAAGTCATTTGAAAGACTAAAGGTTATTTAGAATTCCAAAGGTCACCAGAAGTTGAAAAGTCATATGGGAAGTTCAAGAGTCACGAGGATATAAAGAGTCGTGTATGTAGTTATTAAAGAGGCCTCATTAGTCAATGAAAGGAATTTTCACCTTGGCTTCTGCCACGAGGCATTTGAGAGATAGAGATAGTTCTTTTGGAGAGAAAGTGGTGGCTATAACGCTCCACTATTTGGAGCAAGTAGTGTTCATTGTACTCATGTATCTTCAATTTTTTTCTTAAAACTTGAAGGCCATTGGACCAACACATTTTCATGCATAGTTCATGGATGTTTTAGGACTATTCTTTGAATGTTTGCGATTTATGTTAGCATTCTTATGTACTGAAGAAATTGAACTATTTAAGTGGATTTGGTGCTTATCTTATTGAAAGTGTGTTGTGGTGCTTATAATGATCGTTGCATTTATGTGAATTATTTTGCTTGATTTCTAACGATTCTTTCATGCATATGTTCATGTGTCTTCACCAGATCAATACTAATAATTGTCTATTGTAGGATCACTTTTGTTCCTTGTAGTGAAAGAACCTTGATATATTCTATAATTGAACATTTCACAAGGTATACTTTCTTGCTCATTGAAAATTACATGTGTGTTACTCTCTCATGCTAATTGCTCAAGCCAAGGCAAATATTTATGTAAATGGTGGCTGGGCCATATTTCAAATGGGGCTCCTACACCAAATAGTGTGAATTATAATTGGGACTTCATATCGAGGAGATCCCTTATATGTTCGTGAGATCCAACATTGTTAACATTATGACGCTATGAGGGAAACCACCTTTTTATGGCTGACAATTTACCTCACCCGAACAATCAGAAGCATCCGTGCCTAATAGTCTAGGTTCAATTCTGACTCCCATTCGTGAGATCAGAGAATATTATCATCTTGGTATGGAAAAAAACTTTTGAAGTTACTTATGATCAACTCTAGACGATTCGACCAATTTCTCGTCAGTTCACAATAACTCTTGGATGCCTTCTTGTAGCTCATAGTCTTCTTCATAATCCAAAAAAGAAAGAAACAACTCACACTGATGTATTAGTTTAATCAGTGGAAGATTTTGTTATTGCCACCCTTGAAGAGTTAGCAGAACCTTCAGAAGAGACAATTGAATAAGGGGAGCTTCCACCAATTAATGAAGTTTTAGAAGGTAACGAGGGAGATTTTCAATTTTCTGACTTAGAATAGTCAGGATACAAATAACAACTTAATTAAAATGAAGATTTGAAAAAAGAAGGAGAAGAATCTTCAGATTCATAGAAGGAGGAAGAGGGAGGACAAGAAGACATGGTTTATTAAGACTTGGAATAGATGGCCCAAGGACCACTTTCTCTTCCGAATAATCTTCTTCACATCCCCAAACATCTGAAAAAGCTGTTATCAAAGTTTGATATTGATAAGAAGACTAAAGTTGAAGATCACATTGACAACTTCTACATGCATTTACGAATGCTTGAGGTACAATTTGATGATGTTCCTTATAGAATTTTTCCATACACTTTAGAATGTAGAGTGTATGTATGGTATCACAATATTCCACCCAATTACATTCAAAATTGTAGGGAGTTTAAGAAGTTTTTTTAGAGAATTTTGTAGATGATAAAACTCCCACCATTTTGTTAAAAGAACTTGGGCGCATCAAGATGGGAGACAAAGAGAAAGTAAAGGATTTAAATCAAAGGTGTACTCATATATTGAATAAGTTTCTCGCAGATGTGCAACCACATGATGACCTCACTAAATACTATTACACAACTACCTTGCCAACAAATTCACTCTATGTTTGTCAAGAGAACTACAAAGGAGGCATTGGCTTTAAAATTTGCAAAATCCCTTGCTGTTGAAAATGATTTGTATTCTATTGGAGTCATTGTAGACTTTGATGATTCTAAAGACTCTAAGGATGTAGGTAAGAAAACTAAGTCCTCTTCAACTAATAATAAGTTAAAGGATTCTCTTAACATGGAAAGCTTGGAAAAGTACTTATTACTAATGAAGTATATGAATTATATGGAAATTCAACCGAGGCATCCACCAACAACAAGACTTCCAAGCCTTTTTTCTTAAGAGAATGACAACAATCAACTGGCTAAATCTGTGCATAACTCAAAGTTGTGTTTAATGTTGAAAGTTTAGGCATGGATAACTATTGCATCTTCCATCAGGAGAAGCATTCAGAGAAGATATGCCCACAATGGAATCTCATTATGAATTCTATGGAAGCTCACATCGTTGATACCTTATTACCAGATGAGCAATTTGAGCAGATTGAAGAAATAAATGAACCTGTCACGGCTGAGGAAAGTACAAGTGTGGGACACTCAATTAATGCATTTGATGTCATATTTAATGTTGATCAGAAAAGTTCTAAGGAACCTCCAGTAAGTGAATCTCCTCCTCAGTACATAACTGGCTGATATAACCTAATGAGCAAAGGATTAGTATCTAAGCAGGAGTTGAAGAAACAATTGTTAAGAAAGATTCTAACTTCAATGCAACCTACTCAAAATATGCAGAACAAGTTTGGAAGTGCTCCAACTTCTAAGAATGCTTCCATGAGAAATAAGAACAAGCCCATCACTCTGGAAGTTTCAGACAAAGTTACACTTTCAAATACTTCAACATTTCCTATAGAAATAAAAGTATTGATTACAACACCATTGAAGATATGGAGAGAGCTTGCACCAACATTTCAATTTTTAAGCATGTTAAGATAACAGTCCAACGTGAGCTGATTGTCCAAGTGTTTTCATCATAGTCTCTGTCAGGTGACAAAGTTTCTTCTTCTCAAGTCATGTCTAGTAAGTTTCTTGGTATTCTCAAATCTGTTGTAAATTTAAATACTAACACTCTCTACCCCCCTTTACTCTTAAAGTTTGAAATCTTTAATTATAATGTCCATAATTGTTTGGTTGATTCTGGTGTTTCTGTGAATGTAATGCCTCTATATGTAGCTAAGAAAATTAATGCTAAATGGTATAGAATCGATGCACGGACATATCAGTGGCCCAAGTAATTGGTGAACTCAACTATATTATCATTCATTTGTCATCAGACCCTAGAGCTCACCAATGCATCAATATTGCTATTGTGGACATTCTTGAAGCCTATGGTTTACTGTTGAGTAGATATTGGTCCAGTAAGCTACACACATTTATGACTTCCATATAAGGGAAGAATCAACTATATTCGAGTAGAAATCTCTTTATGATTGGGATGAAGTTATGATTCTAAAAGTTCACTTTGATTACATTACATTTTGCCATATATACAGGGAAAAGAATTATCTTTCTGACATATTATCCAAAGAGGGTGTGCAACAGAATTTCCAGACGTGGCATGTAGCTGATTAGATTGACCATGAATATTTTTAGTACTATCATCCTCCTTTTCATGAGGACAAATAAATTACATTAGATCCATAATGACATATCATCACACTTATTTTTGTCTGTGCTTTTTGGATCGTTATCATAGGCAGAATGACAACACATATATATGTGTGGATGGTTTATTTTATTTATTAGACACCATATGCCTTTAACACATGCAAAATGACCACATATATATATATGTGCGGATGGTTATTTTATTTATTAGACACCATATATATTAGTTAACAGATGATTATGGCTTTATTATTTTAGACATGATTCAGTTTAAATTTTGGATATGCTTACAAAGCATTTAAAACATGTAATTTTCTATTATGATAATAGAAATTACGATTTTTCCCTAGGAAAAAAACAACAAATTCAACATTAAATAAATAAATAACAAACAAACTTTTAAAATATCCCTAAATTCATATTCCTTATGATAAACCCTAATTTATTTCATAGCTTTGTAATCTCACACTCCCTTTACTTAGACTCATAGTTGCTTAACACACTAAGGCACATTCCAGTCTCACAACATCTCACCCTCTTAAACTTATTACTCCTATAATTGTTTAACACACTAAAAACACCTTAACCTCACCCTCTCAAACTTATTACTCTCATAGTTGTTTAACACACTAAAAACACCTTACAGTGTCACAACATCCCACCCTCTGAAACTTATTACTCTCATAATTTTTTAACACACTAAAAACACCTTAGAGTCTCACAACATCCCACCCTCTCAAAATTACTCTCAGAACATCTCACCTCACCCTCTCAAACTTATTACTCTCATAGTTGTTTAACACACTAAACCTCACCCTCTGAAACTTATTACTCTCATAGTTGTTTAACACACTAAAAACACCTTGGAGTCTCACAACATCCCACCCTCTCGAAATTGCTCTTAGAACATCTCACCTCACCCTCTCAAACTTATTACTCTCATAGTTGTTTAACACACTAAACCTCGCCCTCTAAAACTTATTACTCCCATAGTTGTTTAACACACTAAAACACCTTGGAGTCTCACAACATCCCACCCTCTGAAACTTATTACTCTCTGAATTGTTTAACACACTAAAAACACCTTGGAGTCTCACAACATCTCAGCTTCTGAAACTTATTACTCTCATAATTGTTTAACACATTAAAAACACCTTGGAGTCTCACAACATCCCACCCTCTTGAAACTTATTACTCTCATAATTGTTTAACACACTAAAAACACCTTGGAGCCTCACAACATCCCACCCTCTAAAACTTATTACTCTCATAAGTGTTTAACACACTAAAAACACCTGAGAGTCTCAGAAGATCCCACCCTCTCGAAATTACTCTCACCCTCTCAAACCAATAACCGCAAATATATTAACAAACCTATATACAATATGTCATTCAAAATATTTAATTAACCCACTTTAAAATGTTTAATCAATTCATTATTTTTTATAAATGTTTTTTTTATATACATATAGTATTATCAAAACCTATCATTATAACTTATTATTTAAAAAAAAAAACTATAAAACACAACCAATTAAAAAAAAAAAAACTCAAGATGAGCTATGTCAAAACAATGAATACGACATCTGCAAGTTCTTGGAAGTGATGCCTTCGCCAACCATCAAAAAGTAAAGAACATGTATCAATTAAATTAAACTAGTGAAAAGTGTTTTTATATATACCCACTCAACACCTAACATCATACGTTTGATATTAAAGTTCCAAATTGTTTTTAATAAGAAATATTTTTTTACTCTACTTATTTTTCAAAATGATCCCTAACTCCATTTCAACTTGCCGTACCTTAAATTTCTTTTAATCAATATTATATTCCACTCACACCATACTCCAATACATTTTCAAATATATTATACCATGCACTATATTCTCAACAACACTGAAACTATGAAGAAAAAACATTCATATTTTCAGCGACTTCATTCAACCACTCCAAGTTTCCATATAATTCAGAATATGAAAGAAGTAGCGATCTTGCTGCCATGTGTATATGGATATAAATACACAGAACTTGATTGACGCAGTACAATAATTTTTTTGTGGTCAACTAATTTAGCCACGACTTTAGGTTCACCGACCCAGGTTTTGAATACAAGAACACCAGACATATCATTGAGTGGTAAATCTGCTGTGAGTGTGGATAAACCACCATTCCGATTGCTCCACGTTAAATGATGAGAATCATTCTAATTCCAAGATCTAAGGAGAGAAAAGTTGCAGAAGGGATTTGAAGAAATCGTGACTCCATCTGGTAGTGTTGTCACAAGGATGACTACTAGATTTAAATTCAGAGCTTTGAACAACTTTAACTCTTCTAAACCATGCAGCCGAACCCTAAAAAAACCAGGCGAAAATACTGCGGGGTGTTTGACTCTTTTAAGCAGAACGAAGAGCACGAGGTGGCCTGTGATAAACTACCCTTCCCATCTTCTTCCGCATCTTCTGGCTTTTGCCTCCTTTCTCTTTCATCAAATCTCCTGTCTTAAATGATGATAATATGCTCTTGCTGTTGTCGACGGGAACCAGATCTTCTATACTGAAATTCCAGTCGCTCTCCCACTGAGGCTGAGGGCATGAAAAACACAAAACACTTGCTCTGCAGTGCAAATCCAATCAATTAGATCAAAAACAATATCTAACAGTAGCCCTATGAATCAAATATACAGACAATTAGGTATTGTTATGAAACAAACATGTTGTGGCAGATGAAGACCTTGGGGGAATTGTTGGTTGACCCAGGACCCGCTGCTTCTGATCAGAACATGATTTTTGAGGCCTATCATCATCGCCTGCGTACTCCGCAATAACGTGGGAATCCATATTATCGATTTGCAGTTGAACAAATCCAACAACGTACAGCATATGTCTGCTAAAAAGTGATTGCCATGAGCATACCAAATTGCAGGCTTTTATGCTATTTGTTCCTTGAAAACCGAACGGCTGGGAAGAAAGCGCCCACCCACTGTTTTGGAATAACGGTGAAGAAAAGGAGATGGTAAAGTGCGGAGCACAACTGCTAAACACAATACCGTATACCGTTGGGGCCGCTTGTTTTGCATTGTTTTGATATAAGCGCCCACCCCGACGACCTAGTAAACCACACGCTTATGGTTTTGCGTAATAATAACTTGTGAGTTTTACTAGTAAATGACAGGTGTCGCCTTTATTTTCGTCGTGTAACGTGTTCATCAAAGAGCACGGTAAAAATGGTAACGAAAACTCAAACGTGAACCACGCGGGGTATGGGCTTTGTATAGGAGTATTAAGAATAATTTTATTTTAAGGGGAAATTTAAAATATTTTATTTTAGAATGTGAGGTTTTTAAAGTTAGTTTTTGGGATAATCTATTTAGTGAAGGGTTTGTGGAGAAGCTAAGAGTATTTATTGTGAGACTTCATAGGGAAATGACCTCTCATAAGCTATTTTTAGCTTTATGGAGGTTAAAATAATTTCATTTCATTTCCATTTTTATTGAAGGTTTTGTGGAGAAGCTCAGAGCATTTATTGTGAGACTTCACAGGGAAATGACCTCTCATAAGCTATTTTTAGCTCCATGGAGGTTAAAATAATTTCATTTCATTTCATTTCATCTCCATTTTCACTGAAGGTTGATCGTCTAGCCAGTGAAAGTTTTCTTTTCCTTTTTTATTTTTTTAATTTCACAATATAAATGGTTTTAAATTACTTGAGTCTTTGGTGATAAAGTTTTTTTTCCCAAATAGTGAAGTGGATCTTTTATTTTCAACATAGTTTTAAATTACTTGTTTGATGATAAAGTTTCACGAGCAAAGTTTTCAACACTAAAGTGGATCTTGTATTTTCAATATAGTATCTATTAGATTTATGAATAATTTTGGATTTTGCCCACATAAGGGGTGATATAAGTTCATTTTTACTTTCAGCATAGTTTTTACTAGAGTTAGGAATGATTTTGGCTAAATAAGGGTGATATAAGTGCCCCTTATCCCATGTCATGCTGAGGCCTTATGAGGCTCATCCAACTTCTGCCTTTTAGTGATAGAGGATAGTAGGTTACACTCTTTGTTGTGACATGAGATTGTACTTGCCAACACATACTCCATCCACACAATATGATGCTTGGAATGGTGATTCACTAAGATCATGTTGAACACACCATTTAGTATTGATGACATCCAACCTCCATTCATTCATATAACATGTCATTTAAGTTTCCCAAGAGGCCATTTGTTGACCCTCCCACTTTACATTTAGCAGTTCAACCCTCCTCTATGCGTCTTTGTTGCCATTTCTTTGCTTCACTTGTTGTTTGGCCACATTGCACTCTTTATGGTCCATGCAATGCTTTCTCTCGTTGTGTTCCTTTATGTTATAAAATAATTCATGATAGACTACAATTTTTTTAAAGATCCATTTGCCCACCCAAATTCCATTTAGGAGTTTGACTCTCCATGCATAACTAAAATTGTGTAAAATTGTGAGATAAAGAATCTCCTCACAAAGAAAATCATTTTGCTTGGATCTTCTCAACCATTTAATATTTCACATGCTCACGGGAGCTTTGCTAGGGAGTAATACCATACCACGTGCGTTCATATTGGGGGATATATATCGAGGATAATATGACAATATATTGAGCATCTAATAGGGGGTAAAGAGTTTTTATATTGGGACGTATAAAAAATGGAGCTCAAAATTAATGAAAAAAATATAAAGGGGTATAAAAAATGTTAATGAAAAAATGGATGGGCCTACAATATCTAATGAAAGTAGGAGTTTCTAAATTGGGAAGGTGTATTGGGTTCATATTGTAGGGGGTTAAATAATGTGATTTTTAGAGGTATTTTCCAATATTTTAGTGAAATCAACGGTATTGTTTAGTATGTCATAAATGCATGTGATATGCCAAAGGTTCATTGACTAAAGCCCCGTGCACATGCTAGGATTTGCATCAACAATAGCTTTGAGAAAGCCATATAGATAAGGTTAATTGGGGAATTTAGATGATTCAAATGTTTTTAGAGAGGGGGAGGAGCGACGGGGGCAGAATATACTAGGGTTTTAGGGCTATTACAGGGGCGATTCTCAATGGAAGGGTGATAAGGAGGGAGCTCCACTCCCTCCTTCAAACAGGTTGTGACCAGCAAGGGTAAAAAACCAATGGAATATGATAGAGACGCTCCAAAGGGAAGGAACAACAACAATGAAGAGGAACAAGATGGACAGAAGTCAAAGGAGAACAACATCACTAACGAAAATGAGGAAGAAGACAAGGAATAAGGAACAAAAAACAAAGCACACATGGGTCCATGTAAACCCAAAGCTGTTGTTACTCCCAGAGTTGTTTTAAATGTGCTTGCTTTGCAGGCGCATAGGGACCACATGCAAAATTATGCTATCATTTGTAAATTCATCGATTTATGGCCCACTAAAAAAGCCTTACAAATGTGGATAAAACATCATTGGAAACCAAAAGGAAGCATCGACCTACACCTTGGGTCAAAGGGTTTCTTCACAGTGGTATTTGCAAACATCGAAGACAAACATAGAATTTTTGAAGGTGGGCCCTACTTTTATGCTGCAGCGGGTCTCTATATGAGACCTTGGATCATGAATTTTGTTCCAGAACATGAGACCTTTACTTTGGTCCCAATTTGTGTAAGACTCTTTTCTCTTCCTCTCGATTATTGGCAAACAGAGTCCTTATCGACCATAGGAAACAAGTTAGGACGTTTTGTCAAAGCTTCTGAAGCCACTAGGAGGGGAAAGTGCACTTCCTTCGCTAGAATATGTGTGGAGATGGATCTCTCTAGAGCTCTACCAGATGAGGTAATCTTAGAAGTTTTTAATGAAGAATGGGTGCAAACTATGGACTACAAACATATTCCATTCAGATGTCGCAAATGCCATGAGCATGGGCACCTATTCAGGGACTTCCCTCTCACTAAAATAGAGAATAAGAGTAAGACTACGGCAATGAAAGACTCTGAAAGCTTTCACAAAGTGGCAAGCAAAGGGAAAGGAGGCAAGAGGGGATCAAACATACAAAAATATGATGGCCAACAAGTCAATCAAAATAGGTTCCAAGTCCTGGAAGGGGAGGAAGGGATTACTACTGCAGATCAGATGGAGGGAGAAGGTTTAATGGAGGAAGGGAAAGAAGAGGACAGGGAACAAACACTAGATAAAAATCTGTGGACATAAACGATGGTGAGTGATCCAGAAACATAAATGGATCATGAGTTGACCCAAAGCGAGATGGAAACAGAGGACCAAGATCTACAAGAGATTCTTGAGAAAGAAAATCTAGATCTAGAGGATTTCTTGATTGAAGGAACCAAAGAAGGGATAGACTCTTTACCTCTAGAAGAGTTCAGCAGAGTCCAACAATTATTTATATGGAGAACCCAAAACAAAGGGCCAAAGAGGCAAAGAAACAAGGAAAAGCAGAATAGCAAAGGGGTTAAAACAGTGAAAACCACACCAGGATTAGCACCCAGAAACCCAGGAAAGAAAAGAGGCAGGAAAAGGCAGAACGAGCTATTGATGGAATGTGGAAAGCTAATGATAGACTCAGGTAAGATGAAAGACCTAGCTAGCTACTCTTTTACGAATCTTTAATAATGAAGTTTACTTCTTGGAATATTAGAGGACTTGGTAGTAAAAGAAAATAGAGACTGATTAGTAATAGAATGAAACAAACAACACCAGATGTGATCTTCATCTAGGAAACTAAATGTTCCATTCAAAAAATAAAAGAGATTCACAGTAAATGGCTTAATAGTTATGACTTTCTGGAAGTCAAAGCAGAGAATACAGCAGGAGGTATACTCACCCTTTGGAATCCAAAAAAAATAGACATTTTAGATGCTGAGACATCTAGAGAATATTTATCAGTGGTCATACAGCCTGTAGGAGATAAGGAAACCTACCTGGTTACAATGTTTACGGCCCCGAAAGACTGGAGGGTAAACTCAAATTTCTAGATTCTTTGGAGAGCCTCAGAGATAGACATTTAGGGGTTTCTTGGATTTTGGGAGGTGATTTCAACATGATCAAATCACTTTCGGAGAAAAAGGGTGGAACTAGAGTTTTAAACAAAGACTTTATGAAGTTTCAGACCTTTGTAGATACTATGAGGTTAGTGGATATAGCAACGGGTAATGGCATATTTACTTGGAACAACATAAGAGGAGGAGAGTCTCAGGTGGCTTCAAAACTAGACAGGTTCTTGATTTCAGAAGACCTTATTCTCAATGACAAGGAAATATCAGCAAGAATTCTCCCCTTTGGAGGCTCTAATCACTAGCTGGTTCATCTGGAGGTGCAGAGTATTGGTACTCCCTGGAACAGACCTTTTCGATTTGAAAACATCTAGCTTTCCCATCTATATTTCAACAACAACATAGCCAAGTGGTGGTCAGAGGATTTGAACATTCAGGGCACAAGAATGTTCCTTCTTCAGAAAATACTAAAGCATATCAAGCTCCGGCTCAAAGATTGGAATAAGAATGAATATGGCAACATTTTTGAAGCTAAAAAAGTTGTGGAGGGAAAAATGCAGGAACTCAACCAAGCCCTTATCGCAGATGGTTTTGATGTAGCCAAAAATGATTAGGCTGCTAAATATAATCAAGACTGGGAGAATTTATGCAAACAGGAGGAAATATTTTGGAGGCAAAAATCTAGGGTTCAATGGCTCAAAGAAGGAGAACGCAATACGAGATTTTTCAATAGATCCATTATGGCTAACAGAGTGCACAACAAAATTTCATTGATCAAGGACGAGAGAGGTAATCAACACAACTGTCATGCAAAGATAGAAGTAGTTCTTGTTAAGCACTTTCGAGATATAGCCAAGGAAACCTGTCATGACAGAGAAAACTCCATCAGGGACTTCACCAAACATATTCCTAGGCTGGTGTCTAGAGAAGACAATTTCAACCATAACAAGCCAATTACCGAAGAAGAGGTTAGTGAAGTGCTCAAAGAAATGCAAAATGGTAAAACACCTGGCCCAGATGGGTTCAATGTAGATTTCTTCAAGGCTTGCTCGAATATTGTAAAAGAAGATATTCTGCATGTTGTAGAAGATTCTAGGTTGAATAGAACTATTTTGAAATATTTGAACACCTCCTTCATCACCCTGATTCCTAAACAGGAGGCAGCCCAAACTCCTGACAAGTTTAGACCAATAGCTTTATGCAATGTGGTTTACAAGATTATCTCAAAAGTGGTGGCCAACAGACTCAAACCTCTCCTTCCTACCCTTGTTTCCATGGAACAATCTAGGTATGTGGAAGGAAGGAAAATTCTTAATAATATTATTCAAGCTCATGAGGTGGTTCACTCTCTCACTAGCAACAGAAAGGTTGGTATGATCATGCAACTGGACATAGCCAAGGCCTATGATAATCTGAATTGGAATTATATCAGGAAAGTTCTTATTTCTTTTGGGTTTGATCACAATTGGGTGAGATGGGTCCTGGCCCTGGTCACTTTCTCCAGCTCCTCAATTCTGGTCAATGGCTCTCCATCTGAAACTTTTCTACCTACTAGAGGCTTCAGATAGGGGGACCCACTCTCTCCCTTTCTCTTCATCCTCATGATGGAAGGACTGGGTCGATTTATCAAGCATGCTAAAGAAGTGGGCAAGATCAAAGGTCTCAAACTTTCTGATACGGGACATGCTTGGACACATCAACAATTTGTGGACGACACCATGCTGCAGGGAATCCCCACAGTCAAAGAAGCTCTCGCATACAAACAAATTCTAAATGACTTTGCCAGGGCTTCAGGTATGGAGGTTAATCTCTCCAAAGCTAAGATTTTTTTCTTCAATACTAACATTGCCATTCAGAGAAACATTGCTAAAATTCTGGGCTTTCAAAGGGATTCCATCCCCTCAAAATATTTGGGGGTTCCTCTTACTAGTAAGCCATTACACAAAAGCATCTGGAAGCTGGTCATTAATAAATTGCAAGACAAAATTAGGAAATGGACTATGAGGACCTTAAACTTGGCTAGCAGGCTAGTGCTCACGAAGGCTATCCTTCAATCAATCCCAGTTTTCATGATTTCTTCTCTCCATGTGCCTAAAGGATTCTTGCATCTATTCAGAACCATACAGAGAGATTTTCTTTGGGGCAAGGGGGAAGAAAAGAAGAAATGGGCCTTGGTAGCTTGGGAAAAAATCTTCAAACCCAAAAAACAAGGGGGTCTTGGTTTGGATGATCTTGAAATTTTAAGCAAAGCTTTAGGGGCTAAATTATCATGGCGTTGGATAAAAGAACCAAAGGCTCAGTGGGCTATAATTTGGAAAGAAAAATACGCCAATTCATGGCAAGGTAACGACCATATTCGAATGGATGGAAATATTAATGGATCTCACATTTGGAACAAGGCCTGGGATAATAGAAGACTAGTCCAAGATAATGGCTTTTAGGAAATCAGAGAGGGAAACTTAGCTCTATTCTGGATGTAGATGGCAACAAGAACCCATTCTATTAAGTGAGGATTTGAAGGATATTAAGGTAGAGACGAACGTTAAAGGATTATACAAGGTTAAGGATTTCTAGGATGAAACCAACAATATAGGAAAATGGAGAAATTGGAGGAAATTTGATTATAGGGATGACAACCCCTTAAAAGATAGAGCTGAGAAGCTAATACAAGAGCTAGATCGAAGAAAAATTTTGGTGTCAGAAGAGAATGACCAACTGAGATGGGGCAACAACAACGAGGGCACCTTTAATCTTAAGGAAGCTAAACTTATTCTCCTTGGCTTGGCCTCCCAGGCTCAGGACACAGCGTGGCAAAGACTTTGGAGACATCAAGGTTGGATGAAAATTAAACTTTTCATGTGGCTGGTTTAGCATAGGAAGATTTTGACTTGGGAAAACATCCGGAAGAGGGGAGTTTTGGGACCTTCCAAATTCTAGCTTTGTGAAGCTCAAGAAGAAACAATGGAGCACCTCCTCGACAATTGCACCTTTACCTCCAGGTTATGGGATTCTTTTGCCACCATTTTTCAAAAGTCAGATATAGACAAAGAAAGCATCATTAATACCCTTAACAAGTGGAGAAGTAATTTTTTGAATAATGAAGTCCTCGACTTAGCTTGGGCCCTTATGCCAAGCTTCATTATCTGGAATATTTGGAAAGAAAGGAATAACAAAACCTTCAAGGACATAAAAAAACCAGCCCTTCACCTTTTGGATCAGATCTTAAAATAGCTTCAGGAGACCGTGGGTACTATAGTCTGAAATCTCCCTAAGAATCTACCTTCGGCTCCAGATTTGAGGATTCTCTGTCAGCTAGGGTTGCAAGGTCTCGTTCCTCAGGGTCTGGAAAGGAAGATTCTCATTAGAGACTCTGAGCTTGATTTTTGGCACCCACCGCCCAAAAGGTTTTTTAAAATTCAATATTGATGGTGCCACAAAGGGGAACCAAGGTAATGCAGGTCATGGCAAGGTTTTAAGATATGAAAGAGGAGAGATTATGTTCATTTTCCATGGTCACCTAGGGAGGGCCACCAATAACATGTCAGAAGTTATGGCTATGGAGCAATGTCTAGAATTCATGATTCAGGATAATCGACACAATGTGATTGTGCAAGCAGATTTCAAGTTAATCATTAACTCGGTCAAGAGTATCAGTTGGGGTATGGCATCGGAAAAGGCCTTAAGGAACTGTAGGCTGATTCAAATTTTCAACGGATCCACAACCACCTTCTGTGCCTCCGCACAGTTAATTTTAAACATGAGCAGAGATCGGCCAATAAACTGGTGGATCTTCTGGCCAATCAAGGAGTGAACTGCATACAAAATAGGTTTGCAATGAAATGGCAAGATTTACCTCAACATAGGCTAAAAGCGAAGTGCCATGATCAAGCTAAGGAAGATTGGTTGGTGTTTCGGAGCAGGGCCATGGAAGAGAGCATAGATGACTCAGAAGCATTATGATTAGCAGAGTGTACATGATAGATTATCCAGCGAGTGTTGTGCTTCCGAAGACCTTTACTGTTCGGCACAACACACTCAATCAGGTTATTAGTGGTTGTAAAGTGGGAGTTTTATTTCTCTGGGTTTCAGGCAGGCTGGCAGATGCCTCTTCTCACAATGGCATAGGTAAAGCAGATATAGCGAGCGATTGGATGCAGGAATCCCATGGCGTACCCGATACCCTGATTCTTTCCCCTTTGATTGGAGCACCATGGCTAGAGTGATTTTGGGATGATCACAAGCCTCGTGTGCAGGAAGCAGTTTTCCTTTTTTCAACAATCCCATTCAGTGAACACCACGTGGCAGAGGGGTCAGAGGAAATACCACTCTAATCACACGCTAATGTTTGGTGATGTTTATTGGAGCGATATGGTCCTCAATCGTAGGATTTCGCGAAGAGGATCTATGGTTCATATGGATCGAGCAAGTTGGTGGGTCCATAAGAGCAAATGGCAGTTGTATTACCACGGGTCATCTGCCCATGAACGTTATACTGGTTCGGGGGCTCTTTTCCGGTGATCGTGGGCCTCACTAGTGGTTAGTGGTATTTCTGTTTTGGGAGCGATCCCATACAGCAGGTTACACGTGGCGGTGGGTTCAGCCCAAATACCGCCCTCATCGCATGCTAAAGTTCAGCATGTTGGCCATCGCGATATGAACCTCTGCCATCGGATCAAGAGAGGCGGATCGATGGTTGTGACTGATCGTGCAAATTGGCCGGATTGGCGGTGGGCTCTTCAAAAATAGTGACGTTTAAGGTAGCATGTTTGGGAGTTAGCAGGAAGTGTCAGTGATCCTCTTCTTGGCGGGAGGTTTTGGTCTCAAGCAGGAAGCTTGTTGTTTTGGCTTTGATGCAGGCTTCTTCTTCATTTTGAATTTTATAAAAACTTAGATGTAGGGTTTTCAAGGTTGGGAATTTGGCCTCGGGATCATTCATTGTCGGGGCTGGGGGTCTTTTCCTTGGTCCACAACTCCTTGTGGATAGTTGTAAATTTTGTACTTTATTATTGAATTGAAGGTCCGACTCTTGCATTAGCAAAAGAAAAGATAAGGTTAACCCTCTACGTTAAGGATCCTCTTGACTAGTTGTAATCACAATACTTATTTTGATTATTTTGTATTGTCATCACTAAGCTTTTACCCTTGTTATGTGTGTGTGGGGGCATACAATAACATCAATGGTGTATTAATATATGTAAACAATTTAGTTTTTCTACAATTTACTTTGTCTATGATTTGATTGGGCCAAGATAATTTTTTATTTAACTTAATTATCTTGAAAATTATTCATATGTCATATTATTGGCTTGCATTTGTGATGTCTCCTTCAAGCACTAGATCGAGGGAGGGTATTGTGATAAATGATCATCATCTTAATACAATGGATTCTTGAAGCCTTCACACCCTAGTATGTTCTATGTTTAGAGATTCCAACATAACATATTGTCATTGTTAATGGCCAAATGATAATTATTACTTATGCTTCAATATGTTTTATATGCCACTACCTATAGTTCTAAGCAATGATGTTCTAGTAATGATTTGTGTTCCTAGATCTTTATTTTGTTAAACAAGTACACATGAATGATACACCTAAAGAACTTGTAGCACCGGATATTATTTAAGTGAAACTAGCATTTGAGTTGAAAGGAAAGGAGGAAGGCCACATGATGATCGAAGCAATGTGGAATCCATTAAAGTCTAGATTAGACATGTTAAAGGCAGAAGGAAAGGAAAGAAACATAGAGATGTAAGTGTCCTAGTATCACATAAATAATTTAGGATGGAATTGTTTCACTTTCCCAAATAGGCATTTATATTACTTTTTCTAATCATGTTGTTTGCACTCTAGATTGATTTTCTACATATCCTATATATTCATGATTAAGAGTAGTTCCTAAACTTAGTGCTTCAAGATTAACATTAGTTCCTAGAGTAGAATTTGCTCTTAGATGATATAAAATTAGATTGTAAATCCCTAATGGTTCCATTGCCTTTCCTTTTCATAAAAGTGTGAGATCTTAAACCTTATTACCAACATGGCACAATATTCAAAATGAGGTTCATATGTTGATCACAATGAAAATAGTAAGGGCATTACATGCTTCTCTCCTATGTTTGGACATTTCTTGTTGATATCTTTATTGATTTCATTTATTAATCAATGTGATCATCTAGATCAACACCATAAAATGTATGCATAATTTTAAACATTCTTTTAAGGAGCCTTGCTCTATTATATAAAGCCATTTGTGGGAAGGAAGGTAGTTTTGAGAAGCAATACTGGAACATCCAAAGGAAGTGTTAAAGTAATGGGTAGAAGAAATGTTAATATGGGCATGAAGAAATAGAGACAAAATTAGTTTTCTACTCAATAAATTAAGGTGAAATTGAGATATTGTTCTAGTTTGATAATCATGAGGATGACATTTTTTCTCATTCTAAGCTAAATAAAATGGTTTACTCAGGCCCATTACAATTGAGATACCATCAAAGGGGAGGCACTATGTACACTTCTATGTTAGATGAGGTTGTGACTAAAATGGGAAATATGCTCTAAATCAATTATTTAAGAGATATTATCTGTAATTATATTTTAAGTCGGTGAAATAAATGTAGTGGGATTCAATGAATGTCTAAACAAAGTCAGTGGAAGGAATTAGAATTGGATATTAATCTTCAATCCCACCTTAGTGTTAAAGTCCCACCCTAAATTCCCTAGTTAGTGGATTAGTGTTAGGTCCCTATAATACTAGTGATTACCCCATTACTATTGTAGTTGTATCCCTTATTAATATTGTTGTGCCCCTATTGTCCCCATATTGTTATTACTGTGCCCCATAGAATCCCTCTATTGTTAATTTTGTGGCTTTATATTATTATTGTTAGGTCGGATAGGTTATATTATGACTCCTTAGACTCCTATATATAGAAAGGAGGTTTTGTCATTTGAATCATCGGAGAATTTTTCATTTGTGTAATGTAAAGGAGGTTGCCCCCTTGAAGAGGCTAAATTCTAAGGCGTTCAGCTATCTTTTCTATCTTTTTGTGAGCTGGTTTTATAACATTTGGTATCAGAGCATTGGATTCTAGGGTTTCGCTGCTCTAAATAGGTCATCATGGCATTTTCGCTATAACTTTTTTTTTTCTGCGATGTTTTAGAACCTAAAAAAAATCCATTTGAGACAAAATTGTACTGAACCTTGGGTCCAAACTTCAGGGCTTTTCACAATATATTTTCTGAGATATGATTTGAGGAAGTTGGTCTTTTTGCAGACTCTTGAATTACATTCCAAATAGGTGACCTGGGTAAAATCGTCATAACTTTCTCTCTGAGCATCGGATTGAAATTTCGTAAGAAGGTATAGAAAGAGGACAGACTGTAGTTTCTTGTATATATTTTTTCAGAGCCAAAGGTTGAAACAATGACTCGTGGTACGTCGTACACGTTCACTCTACTAAACTAGTCTATAATTAGGTCACTGTGGGAGATTTGGCATAAATCTTCCTTGGAGAATCCAATTTGGATCAGACTAGTGGCATTGGAAAGAGGACACATAGGGCTACCACAAATCGTAATTTCAAAACTGGATGATCTAAAATTACAAAGATACATCAAATTCAATATCAAGCTCCTACAAAGTAAAAAAAAGGTGTGTAGTTTTTCTTTTAATTTTTGCATAAGGTTGGTTTGAAAATTAGTTTGAAGGAATTCAAAGGGCATAGTAAAGCATTATTATCAATAATTGATGCCTCAAGGAAAGAAAATGAAAACACCTAGTAAGCAACTTGAAAGCTCTAGCATGACTCATGAAGAAGAGGAAGAAATGCAACATGATA
>APFE030992071.1:0-27208 GCA_000404065.3 Pinus taeda | reverse complement strand
AAACAAATGTTTGGAAGGATATCTTCGTTGCTTTGTATCTGATAAATAGACACAATGGGTCAAATGGTTGCCTATGGCTGAATGGTGGTATAACACTTCCTTCCATACAACAAAACAAAATGACCCCATTTATGGCACTTTATGGATATCAGCCACCATCCATCACATCATATTTAAGAGAAAATTCTAAGGTTCAATTGTATTAAAATAAAAAGAGGAACTATAATTCAATGGTTAAACCTACAATTAGAGAAGAATAGACATAAAAATTACAATAGAAGTCTCCTATTTGGACAACTTTGTTACCTATGTTAGTACCCCTCTGAGTAGTACCCCATGGAAGAACGCCTATATATGGAATTGTTTTTGACATATCTTTAGGTATATCGAAAGTCCCTTAGGAATCACTAAAATAAAAAACACATATTACTATGCCATTCCTTTATTATAGTGCATCAAGAAGAACACAAAAGCGAAGATCACTGTCGCTTAAAAACTAATTAAGTATAGTGGCTAAGCATATGTTCTATCCTCCTTAGTGATGGATGTGAAAGATTCGATTGAGCAATATTGTTAGAAAACCTCTAATATATTAAAAAAATATTGCATTTGAGATTTTTTTGCACATATTACCTTACAAGCCTTAGCCTCTCCTTATAAACCTTAGCTACTCTAGAACATATGCAAAATTCCTACACAAGTTTTAATATCAATAATTTGAGAATTCATCAATATAATAATACTTAGAAGGGAGTAACTCTACCAATGGATTAAAAAAAAGGGGTCCACCACACATTACCAAAGTCCTATCTCATGAGAATAATTGTGTGACCTTGATCTTCCTAGCGTGGATCTGCATTAACCATTTTTTTGTATCATTCACTCATATCATTGTTGATGGCCCCTCTTAATAGATTCCTATAGGGAAGTTAATTATGTTGGATTATCCCTTGTCTAACATCTTCAATGTACATAGTCATTCCAAGATAAACAGTTACAACATGTAAATGAAGAAAAGTAAATGATTAAATCATTCTTTAGAAAATTAAAACCAATATGTCTTCCCTCATTGCACAAGTTGTCCTTTGTTTGAATCTAATTGTGAAGCTAAAGTGTAATTCATAGGAGAGAGACAATCTTTTTGGTGAAGGATCCCATAATAGGAAGGGCATTGAGGGTGAATGTGGTCCTAATTTTAACTTCAAATTTTCTAATCATTCCCATAATTAAAAGCCTTACTTTCCTTAAATTGATATAAATAAATTCGATGGGTGGGATAAATCTATTGAGTTGACATAATGGAGCACTACTCCTCATTTCATGCAATAGTTGTTGTACAAGGAACAAAATAAAAGGAAATAAAGGAAGTGGAATACAAACAAGGAGAAATATAACATATAGCACAATCATATCGTGAAAACCCAACTTATATTAATAAATAAAATAGTAGAATATTATAGAACACAAACTAGCTAGAATGATGGTAGCTTATCTTTTAAGAGTTACAGAGATGACGACTAAACTAATTTGTAAAAGCTATTACAAGAGGCCAAGATAATGGCCTTTTAACATAAATAAATAACTCTAAATTTCCAAACCCTAACTCTATAAGTTGAAGCACCAAAATTTTTATGGGCCTTAATGTGGTTAGTTGATATGTCAAGTTCGTAAGGGTGCAACTTTTTCATACAATCTTTATTTGGGTTGCACAATATCTTGTTGGAAATAACTATTCAATGATCAAAGAATTTTGTTAGGTCCATGGCAATCCATAGACCTCAAACTATCAAAAAGCATCTTTTAGAGTCTCAAAATATCACCAAAAGTTTAGGACTCGAAAAACCATAGGAAAACTACCAAGAAGATAGAGATTCGTTGAGTTGGTCTAAGAAGTGGGTGGAAAATGATATCCTCCTATATTATTCCTCCCCCATTAGGAAGAAATTGTCCCACTACATCAATTTCCATCATTATATGGGGAAACATTCTCAAAATGTAGCTTTTAATGATCCACTTGCCTCAGTGAAGAAGCTACCCTACTTTTAAAACCTAGTAGAGTTGTATGTTCTATTTGAAGTTATCCTTTGTCTCATTGTCCATCATATAATCCATTTCAGCCTATTTGAGGAAACTAGGATTAAGTTCTATGGTGGAAAACTCCTTGGTTTCCTTTGAGGTGTCTAATATAGGTGAAAAATGTGGTCAAAGCAACTCCACATTAAACGCTTAGTGAAAACCAAGGAAAGGGGGAATACTCCATACAAAAAAAAAATACCCACATCCTTTGCGATTATTTAAGGCCCATATTGAAGTGGTTTTAGCTTTATATTAGGGCTTGTGAGGTTTTTTTCTATAGATGCAACCACACATGATCACAAACCTATAACTTGTGTGGAACTCAAATTTTGTCATGTCATTGCTTGTACTTAGAATTCACTTGTAGGATATATTGAACCCATTGTTGGAGGTGTTGGATCAATTCAAAAAAATTTGGATTCTTTATTTTCCTTGGCCTCAACATGGAATAACTCAACCAAAGAATACATAATGAGAAGAGCCACATCAATGGGGGCTAATGTGTTGAAAAGGGGTAACTAGGCTTGGGCTTCATAATTATCATTATACCTGTATCATTATGTAATGTATGTAAAAATAAGAAAAATAATTTTATTATTATTCACTCTATTAGATAATAATGTTCTTCAGGCTTCTAGGATTTATTGAGTCAAAATTCAAATTCCTATTTGGGCCTATTGTAAAGAAAGAGGAAAAATATTTTTTCAAATAGTAATTGGATCAAAATTGCCTCTAGATGCCAAGTCGACCTTGCCCCATAAGACATGTCTATTCAAACTCCTTTAGATAGTGTTGTTAGACACCTAATCTGCTAAGGATTATGGTATGGGAGTTGAACAGTCAAATGGAGTCTAAGAGACCTTGGAATATGAATCCAATGGTCATATCAATATATTATAAATGTACATCAGTGTGATTAGCAAAGGTAATTCATGTTTTAACATTCATATTTTGTCCAAATTCCTTGTGCATTTAACATGGTATCAGAGCAAGCATACTCCTACCCTGCCCAAGTTTTAGCCACTAGTGTTTTCTGGCATTTTCCTACACCTCTACCATAATCCTAGAATAGCAAAACAATGACATTCTCCCTCATACCTAGCTCTTCAAATTCAAACATTTTCTGTCATCCTGTAGGTGTCTCTTCTAGTCTAAGTTTTGTTTTGGTCTCTTACCTTTATTGACCTAATTTTGTGCCCTTAGAGGTGTGCCTATCAAATCTCTACCCAAATGCTAGACTACACTCTCTGTGTTGCTTCTGACACGCTACCCTAGAACAAGAAACAACGTCCCCTTTGAAAATATTGTCATGCTGAGCAATTACATTAGCGCCTGTAACATTAATTCCGATGCATCCCAAAGACATGAAATTCTTGACATGCCCATAGCTAGCATACACTACCTTGGCAACTGAAATTCCCAAAGGTGTTTAAGCATGAAAGTTGGAAATAGCCTTCAAGCTCTGGCTATTGTAAGGATCGCCCTTAGCTTTTCTCTCTCTAGATTTACAAATTGTGCTTCCTTAGGAACTTTTTCAGCCATAGACGACGATTTCAAATTCTTGTAAGCCCATTGCTTAACAACTATGTTTCAATAGTTTCCATGGCTCTAACAATTGGCATTAGCTAACGTTGGTATGACATGTCGCTGTCGCTCCCCTCCTTCAACGCCTTAGATTCGAGTCACACAATGATTAATTTTGTTGACGACTTAGATGTGTTTCCACATTTTGATTAGACAATATTACTGTGCTTATCTGAAGAGAATATTTTGTTATGCACTAACTGAACTCTATTTCTTAATTTGCTTATTAGTTTTCCTTAGAGGGATTGTTACCAGGCTGTTGAGGAATCACATTTTAGAAAATTTTCACTTGCAACAGTAAGATAAAAAAAGATTTCAATGACCTAAAACTCCTTGCTGCACCAGAATTATCTCCATGCAAGGATTTTACACTAGAAGAACTCGTATCTAATGTGGTGGTGTTTAATGAAAGAAGAAAGACATGGTCGATAACTTTTCTAGACTTTTGGAAATTGCAGCAATGGACTTCATGAGAGATGGTACTAAGAAGCAATATTTATATGGAAGCTAGCTTGGATATTAAAACTGAGGTAGACATTCATTAATATTTATGATAAGTTTCGTTTATGTTTTTTTCCCTAATCAGAGTGCGAAGTTCATTGCATTGAAGTTTGCAACTAGCTTGGATGTTAAAACTGAGGTAGACATTCATTAGTATTTATGAGAAGTTTTATTTATGTTTTTTCCCCTAATCAGAGCGTGAAGTTCTTGTATATTGCATTGAAGTTTTTCCATAATAGAGCAATTCTAGGATGTTATTACGTTGGTTGTTGATAGGAGCATGAAATCGCACAAGATGTATTTGGTGTAAAGGATGTTGAGGGTTGTTCCATTTATTAAGAGTTGGTCATTGTTACGTTGTTGATTGAAGTCTAGTGTATACGCTTGTCGAAGGGAATACATACATTGTGCATGATCACCATTTATATATGTCACCTTCAATCAACATTTGAAGCGTTAAATAATTTGAATGTAGACGTGTTGGTGGGTCGGTTCATGATGACTCAGCGTTGAATGACATGTGTGTTTTGCTCACCCTGAAGTTACATATGTCTTAGTGCGTAACTCGTGTACTGAATCATGTTGATGGACTGTGAATTAAGTGCTACATTGAACGCTGACATTTGTTCTTTATATGGCTCCATTCAAAGCAACATAAATGGTATGTAAAAGATATTGAAGGATGTGATGGTGTATGTTGTCCATATGCATAGAAGTAGAGGCGTAATATGTTGAGATATATTAAGAGTTATATTATGCCTTCTCCCTATAGCCTGCAAATTTGACATTGTGGAGCGAAATTATATTGACAAGCGTGGAGTCTTCTCTTATTTTTAATGTGCGGAGAGTACAAGTGGGTATTTTTTCCCTCATCATTTTTATCCTTTGTTGAGCTTAAAAAAATGGCTAGAGTTGATGATGCATTAGAAGTGTTGAATACCCTAATTCATTCCATTGTTGATGAGCTGGTAGAAATCAACAAAACCACTCTTGATAACATTAAAATTTGTCTACAACATGCATAAAAGAAGATTGATTTCTTGTAGCTTGAGTCACAACTATAGCGAGATGAGCTTCAGCAGAAGAGTTGTCATTCTGAACTATTTTTTATGCATAACAATCCTCTTTTTGAGTCTGAATTTGGCTCCCATCAAAAGTCATAGATTGATAAAATCAGTGACATTGAGGTTGAGTTAGTGTCAAGTACAAGATCAGATTTGCATGCAGATGCAGAATTTCAATTTTCACTTCCCAAGTCCATCATCAGACCTTGGGAAGAGCTTGTCAGCGACAATCACAAAACTGCTCTTGGATATGACAAAGATGTGTCTTTTCATATTTCAGACTATTCTAAGACAATCAAATTTCAAAGTGTTCGATTTCTTCATGGAAATTCATATTCACTTGTTATTTCTTCTCATCCATCACAAAAGATTGTGAAATGCCAATGCTGTGACCAAGTTATCCATGTGAAATATCATTGTTTTGATCTTCATCCATGTGAGCACTTGTTATGAAACTATTATGAAACCAGCTCAAGAAAAGATAGAAGAGATAGATCAACACCTTAGAATTCAGCCTCTTCGAGGGGGCAACCTCCTTTACATTACATAAATGAACATTCTTGGATGATTCAAATGACAAAACCTCCTTTCTATATATAGGAGTCTAAGGAGTCACAATATAACCTAGCCAACCTAACAATAATAATATAAAGCCACAAAAATAACAATAGAGGGATTCTATGGGGCACAACAATAACAATATGGGGACAATAGGGGCACAACAATATTAATAAGGGATGCAACTATAATAGTAATGGGGTAATCACTAGTGTTATAGGGACCCAACAGAAACCAACTCACAAAATATAGAAAACATAGATAAACACCTCAGAAATCAGCCTCTTTGGGGGTGGGGGAACCTCCTTTACATTACACAAATGAACAATTCTTGGATGATACAAATGACAAAACCTCCTTTCTATATATAGGAGTCTAGGGGGTCACAATATAATCAAAGCCTACAAAAAAATAATAATATAAGTGCACAACAATAATAATAATGGGCTTCTGTGGGGTACAATGGGGACAATAGGGGCACAACAATAATAGTAAGGGCTACAAGGACAATAGTAATGGGGGAATCACTAGTATTATAGGGACCTAACATGCCCCTCTCCTTTAAAAAAGTGTTTTCCTCAAAACTTGAGTAGTTTTGGATGCTTCTATATAAAACTCTCATCCTCCCATGTGGAATCGTCAAAGGGTAAGTTCTTCCACTTGACAAGATACTCCGAAATTGGTCAATTTCGTAACTGTCGAGTTTTTGTTTCTGTGATTGCTTCAGGTTCCAATATTATTTTTCCTTCCTTGTCAAGTTTTGGCAATATTGTTTGAATTGGGGGCTTGTCACCAATAACCTTATTAAGCATGAAACATGGAAGACTAGGTGCACTCGGGAAGTTGCATGAAGCTCCAATTTGCATGCCATAGTACAAATGTTTTGTAACACCTTGTACGGAACATAATAATTTGGTGATAATTTATTATCCTTCTTATCTTTCTTGAGGGACATTTTTTATATGGTTGTAGCCATAGAAATACCTAGTCACCTACATCAAAACTTCTTTCGATGTGATGTTGATCTGCCTCTTGTTTCATTCTATTATGTGCCAAAGTTAGGTTATCCTTTAAGAGTTGGAGAACTTGTTGTTGATGCTTGATGTGATCTTCCACTGCTTAAACCTTAGATTTTTCTCTTAAATATCATGTGATGGACGGTGGGTGATATCCATAAAGTGTCATAAATGGGGTCATTTTTGCTGCAGCATGAAAGGAAGTGTTATACCACCATTCATCCAGAGGCAACCATTTGACCCATTATGTCTGTTTATCAGATACAAATCAATGAAGATATTCTTCCAAACATTTGTTTACCATCTTAGTTTGCCCATCAGATTGAGGATGATAAGATGAGCTATGAGCTAACTGAGTACCAAGATAAGAAAATAATTTTGTTCAAAAATTTCTAGTGAAAATGGGATCTATGTCACTTACAATAATATTTGGGTTTCCATGTAGCTTTTGAATTGTTTTCATAAATGCAGTAGAAACTATATTGGCTTTAAATGGATGAGATAATGCACAAAAGTGTGCATACTTGGTAAGTCTGTCAACTACCACCATGATGACACTCTTTCCTTTGGACTTGGGTAAACCTATGACAAAATCCATTGAAACCTTCTCCCAACTTGACTTGGAATGGATAAAGGTTGTAATAGATCCAAGGCCTTAATTTTTTCAACTTTATTTTTTTGGCAAACCAAACATTCCGACACAAAATTTTGAATATCAGATTTACGGCCATCCCAAAAAAATTCCTTCTTATCCCTGTGGTAAGTCTTTAAAAATCCCGAGTGCCCTCCTAAGGGAGAGGTGTGCAATTATATAAGAATCTTTTGTCTGAGTTGGGAATTCTGACATTGTTATAAGCGAACTTTGTACAACAATGAATCATTTTTCCAGCTATATGTATCAAATGTACTAGGATCTTGTTGTATCTTTTAAATGAGAGCCCACACTTATTCGTCATTCTTCCATTCATCCCTTGCTTTGTTTATCCAACCTGGTTGGATAATAGAAATGGCACAAAGCAATGCTTCCACATCCTCATCCTTTCCTGAGAGTACATCTACCACCACATTTTGCTTCCCTTTTTTGTAGATGATTTCAAAGTCATAACCCAACATCTTTGTGATCCATTTTTGCTGCTCTTTTGAAGATAATCTTCGTTCTAAAAAATATTTAAGACTATTATGATCCGTTTTTACCTTGAAGTGTCTTCCCATTAGGTAGGGTCGCCATTTCTTAAGTGCATGTAGTTTTGCCAACATTTCCCTCTCATAAATAGCTTTGTGTAAATACTTTCCTTTGATTGGACGACTTTCGAAAGCAATGGGTCTTTCTTCTTGCATTAAAACAACACCAATTCCATTTCCTGAGGTATCACATTCCACAATAAAGGTTTTTGTGAAGTCCAACGTAGCTAAGACCAGTGCTTGGCACATTGCCTCTTTAAGATGGCCAAAGGCCTTCATTGCTTCTGGAGTCTATAAAATGCATATTTCTTCAATAATGTTGTTAGAGGTGCTGCTATTCTCCCATAATTCTTAACAAACTTGTGATAATATCCTGTCAACCCAAAAAATCCTCGCAGATGCTTTATGGATGTGGGTATTTTCCATTCCTTAATGGCTTTAATTTTACTACGGTCTACCTTAACGCCTTCATGAGATACAATATGATCCAGATATTCCACCTCTTGCACTCCAAAGAAACATTTGGAGTTTTTTGCATATAATTGTTTCTCCTGCAATAGTTTGAGCACCGTGTCAACATGTTGAAATGATCATTCCAAGACTTGTTGTAGATTAGTATATCATCGAAAAATACTAACACAAATTTTCTAAGGAAGGGTTTGAAAATGGAATTAATCAAACCTTGAAATGTTGAAGGTGCATTAGTAAGGCCAAAAGGCCTAACCAAAAATTCATAATGATCCTCATGAGTTATGAATGTTGTTTTTGAAATGTCTTCAATATTCCTTCTAATTTGATGATATCCTGAACGAAGATCTAACTTGGTGAAGTAAATTACTCCATGTATTTTATCCAACAATTCATCAATGATAAGAATGGGAAATTTATCTTTAATAGTGAGCTTGTTGGTCTCCATATAATCCTGATACATATGCCATGATCCATCCTTCTTGTGCACCAATACTACTCGAGCAGAGAAACAACTTTGACTAGATATCATTTTGGGATTCAACTGCGTTAGGTTAGTCATTCACGTATGACCATTTCCATGAGAGGTAGTCGTAACTGACTAATTTCTCATGATTTTTGAATAGTTCACTTAGCACTCATTGCATCGGGTGATGCTCACAGGGGTGAAGAAGTGGGATTGAAACTAGTGAAATGTGGAGAACGAATCACATAGCATCAATCATCACTTTCGGGGCTTGCACCCGGTAACCAGGACTTCCCAGTTGAATCCCAAACGCATACATTGTTGAGATCATCATCATTGCTACTAAAGTCATCACTGCTGCAACACCGAGATCATCACTACTACACCACTAAGATCATTATTGTTGCATCCTCACCGAGATCTTCACCATAACAACGAGATCTAAGATATATATATATATATATATATGAGAGTTGCACTTAGATTCACCGAGATAATGATCTTCGCCATCAAGGTCATGATTGTATCTATATTGAGATCATAATTACATCTATGTCGAGATTATGACTACTTCTGGACTATATGTTGAGATAGAATGTGTCATTATGAGATCACTGAGATCCTCCTTATCACAAGTATGTCAAGACTGTAAGGAGACAGGTTCGAGCCTCACTGTGAGAACATTGAGATCCTTTTCATCATAGATATGCCAAGACTGCTAGGAGACAGGTCTGAGCTCTTTTCTGTGGTATCCACCGAGATTGTGACAGTGTTCTTCCCTGCACTAAGATCTTCCCTGCATCGATACTGTAATTACCCATGAAGTTATAGAGGTACCTGAGGTTTTGTACTCTACTCTGCCCATCTGAAAGTTACAGAGGCTCTGTGTTCTTTTTTCTTTCAGTGGTGACCCTAGCCGCATATATATAGTGGTATGTCTCTACATTTGAGCCAACATGACATGTTGAACATGTGTATCTCTATAGGTGAGCCGACATGACTTCTTTAGCTATTTTTGGAGGTTGGCTTCTTCCAGAGGGATTGTGCTTGTCTTTGGAGGGCTTCTTGACATTTTTATAGACTTGTATACATTTAAACATAGACTCACAAAGAGCATCTTCATACATGACATTGACTCTTTCACTTAAAATAAATCCGAAGGCTTTCAATGGGAGCCACTAACAAATAAACCTCTTGCTCATGAAACCCATGCAGCAAGGCATATAAAAACAATTTTATTTCTTTCAATTCATCATTTACAAAGATCATGTCACTATGAAGACCGAACATAGTTACACTTTCCTCAACAATTGGAGGGCCATGTTGAGTCCTGTAAGTGCCAAGATGTGAGAGTGGGCTCCATAAATCACAAACTAGGGGATGGCCCCTAATTCCCCATGCAAGTCATCATGTGGGGCCCCAAAGTGGGTTTGGGGCACAAATGCTAATCTCATGGTTCTCTTGAAGATAGAATAGCCTATATAATGCTCCAAATAAGGGCTTTGATGATGGTGCTTGCCCTCCCATGCCTCAACGGTGAGACAAACCTCCTCTAGGCCTCAAATCCGATACCACTCCATATGATACGCTGGTTGGGCACACTGGTCTAAATGCATCATCTCGTGAATAACGTGGGGCAATAAACAAAATGTTGAAGGTGTTGAAGTTGCCCATGGTGTGAAATAATGCTCTGCACATAATGGGAGTCCCATGGCTCTCAACACATCCCCTATGGTGTCAATATGATCCTCTAGTGGGCTTGGACCCCAATTAAATTGCCCATCCCATGATGAAACCATCTTCCAAATACATATAATGTCCAATATGTCTCCTAACCTTTAGGTACAATAATTCATTAGTGCATCTATGTGAAACAAGTTTGTTAATCAAGGGCACAGTGAGACTTCATATGGGGTTTCCCTTCCAAATTTGGGGATTTGACCTCGAAGTAGTGTTACCTCCCTAGGTAGGAGTGGTTAATAAACGACCCTATTAGGTATTCCCAACCCCTAAGGGGAAAGACAGGTCCAAGATACATCCTTCAATTAATAGGGTCCATGTAAATAATGATGACATGGATGGGAACACATGGGTCTCAAGGCAAAATGCCATGGCTACAGGGGTGACAATGATGAGGAAAGACCACATATTGGGCATAAAGATGAAGGAAGGAGCAATCGTGGATACGTGAGTTACTCCAAACTTTGTTTTTCCACCCTTCTTTATTTGCCTTTTGCCTTTTCCTATTTTTTCTTTGCGTTACTACTCAAGGCTCCAAGAAATGAGAGCATATTGTGTATGATGTATGCAGTTATTACCCCCTTAAGGTGGGGTAGTTCATTGCCCACAAGGGGTTGGATGTGTATGCGTTCCTTAATGATGTGTGGACAATCCTGGGCCCTAGGAACTAGGGTGATGGCCATAATGATAAGGGGTTGAGCTCATGTTTGGCTTTTGCCCACGTGCTATTATAATGTCTTAACCATCTTTTGCATTTTATAATATTCTTTTCTTTTTTTCTTGCTTGTGGCCATTATATGCTTTTAACTTTCTTTTAGCTGCATCAACCTCTAGGGAAATGTTTCCAGACCCGACACAGACATGTGGACAAGGGGAAGGGATGTGTCAATGCCTTATGGACCTAAGGATCATATGGACCCAGAGAGGGAAGACGATGAAAGAAGGCTTGTAATGTGCAGAGGGGAGTGAAAAAAGTGGAACAGGAAAACGGGACTGCGCTACCAAAATTGGAGTTTCCAAAGTAGTACTCTTCCTAAAGCTATAGGCCAATACAGGAGATCCCACAGGACTAGGGTTGAGGATTAACCCTCATTTAAGGTGAGGGACAAGACCCCGGTCAAAACCCACCCTTGGTTCAGGTCGCCCAATCATCCATGCCCAAAATGCCTAATGAAAAACAAGCATAAGCACTTGATTACACAATGAAAATCGTACCTTCCTGGTTGGATTTCCCACTTTCGAACATATGCTCTTGTCAAATGGGTGAGGGGACATAAGACTAATTCAGGGAGCAGAGATCAAATGGCACGATACATCGACTACATCGATGGCTATCAAGGGTTGTTGGTTGTCGACTAAAAAAAAATGTCAAGGAGAAAAATTCTCCTATGGGGTCACCCACTTTTGGTGGGTAACAAGCCTTCTAGGCTTCTCTAGTACTATATTCCAATCTTTGAGCCTCTTCCAATCATCTTAGGCCATTGTCATTGAATATCCCTTAGGTTATCATTTAGGGAAGCTTCCCTGGTGGTTGAATACCACTAAATAGCAAGGGAAAGGTTGTTGAGGGGAAAGTGGCAACCAATCCCTTGTTGTGCTAAAGTTTGGTTTTGCCTAGTGGGCCTTTACACTAGGCCTGCTAGATTCTGTGGCAATATGCCTAACAAGTTATTTGCCCTTGATGTTTTTCCTCATTAGGTTCATTAACCAAGTGTGCTTGTAGATATGTTTTGTGATATTCTTGGCATGCTCTATAATGTTCTTTACCCAATCCATGTTGGTTATGTCCTCAAGCATGAGGTATATACAATGTGCAGCAAATGGGGTCCAAAATTTTTGTCATATATTTGGATTATAGTATCTTTCCAACAAGAACGTTGTTTGAGGCATTTTCTGTGATGACCTACACAACATTTTGCTCCATTGCCATCCTAACCATCTCATGCAAAATCCCAAATAACAAATTAGTATCTTTCACCCTATCATATGCATCAACTAACATCAAAAACATGGTTCTTTGAGGGCATGAGACAAGGAAATTTATGATAGTACAATTATTTCCATCAGTCCATCCATCTCACGTGATGGAACAATATTTTGGTCCATGATTCCTTAAACTCCTTCAAACATTTATGGACAAAACCTCTTTTTAGAAAAGAGATCTCCTCAAATCATCAATATTAGGGCCTTTGAAGCCCTTTCCTACTTCAATAACAGAGTCCCACATAGCTTGGTAATAAGGGAAGCGGGCAACATTAAAGGGGATATGTACATCATACCACCATCTAGCAATGTATTCAAAAGCAACTTCTTTGCAATGTTGCTTCCAATGGGTGTCTAAGGTGGGTTGAGTTAGACTTGGTTGACACTGATAGACACTAGCAGAGGCACTGTTGGAGAAAGTCCTAAAATAACTCTTAATGTTCCTCTTCTTTTTAGGTTGACTATAAGACTCCGGAAGGGGAGGAACATAATGGAAGGGGTCATGGGCATTGGTGGAAGGGATAGAGGAAGAGTCTTGAACTTTAAAAGAAGAGGCAACATTGGTGGAAGTCATGAAATAGCTCTTAATTTTCCACTTATTTTTAGGTTAATTGTAAGACTCGGGAGGGGGAGGAACATAATGGAAGGGGTCATGGACATTGGTGATAGGGATAGAGGAAGAGCCTTGAAGTTTAAAATCACCAATACCACTAGCATGTTCTCCTATAATTTGTGCAAGTTGCCTCTTCCTTGCAACTTCTTTTATTACCTTTTCCCTAGCCTTCTCAACTTCATATTTTTAAAACTTTTGAAGCATTTCAGCTCTAATATGCCTTATCACTTCCTTTGGTGCACCACGTGGGGTCATGTGGCCTCTTACACTAGCTAAGTGTTGTCTCAAACTATAAATACACCCCTACTGCTAACCCTCACACCCCACTAGGACCAATTAAGTGCGGAAATATTTGCAAATAATTTGGCAGTCAATAACATCACATTGATTCCATGCAGCATCTTTGGATCTTGGGGCCATGGATGATAGAATTTAAATGGAAAAAAAATATGTAAATTGAAAGTTGGGGGGAAGCAAAAAAATTACAATGCAAACTCTATCTTAAATTTAAGAACAAAGAGGGGAAGATTTTAACTTGTAATAGAAAAAAATAGGGACAACATTCAGATCTGTGATGTCAGAGGGGGGAACAACATACCTAGGAATGAAAAGATGGGTTGTAGCATCCTCCCAAAGATGCCAACTCTATTAAACAACTTCAAACTAGCTCCAAATTATTTCCAAGATGCCAAACCAACTCCACCCTTGCTACTGCTAGAACGTTACTCATAAACTCAACACTGTTGTAGAACTTAGCAAGCTCACAATAAGAAGTGTGAGGCAAATAGGATGGAAGCGTTCTCTTCATAGCAAATTAGGAGGGTTTAGGGAGAGATATTTCCCTTTATTACTTAAAAATGGCCTAGAAAATGTTTTGAGGTCTGCATGTGTGGGATCTATGTTCTCTGTATCAACCCGACTACTTCATATTGGGACTGATCAATTAGGGTCGTTTTGGTACCAAACCAATACAAACCAGCCCTCCAATCCAGTTTATTAGCTAATTCGGTTATGTGCCTATCTAATCAACTGGTTTGACCGGTTCCAATTTGCACTGTTGAATTTTGTAGCTATGGTCGGTCTTCATAATTAATATTTTAGCCCTTGAAATATATACAATAAAAATGTAAGATTCATGTCATTTTATTTTAGTCCTTGAAATGATTAATATAAGACATGTTCTTCATGTCGGATTCAAAAGAGAAATTTTGAATTTTTGGCTCCTAACTTGTCAAGTCGGCCCTCCTTCAAGTCAAGTTTGCCACAGTGAAGAGACACCCATTTAGGCCAACCAAAACACTATATATAAGGCACTCGACCTCCTCCTTCAAACACAATTCGATCTCTCACAAGACAGGACATCTTTTGGGCATCCAAGCAAAGGAAAAGAAGGACAAAGACATCTCAAGTATCTTTTCTATCTCTCATTGATTTCGCACAAGTAGTTCTCTCTCCTGCAGTTTAGCACATGCAAGTTTCTGGGCATGTTTTGGGCAGTCGGTCAAACTTCTGGACAGCAGGTCTGAATTTTCTTGGCAGCAGGGCCGAGTTTATGAGCAGATTCTGGGAGGTCGAATTTCGACCTAGGAAGATCAGGTAGGGCCGAGTTTGTTGGGCAGAAGATTAACTTGACAAGAGGGAAGTTTGACCAAGTTTGACCATAGCATTGTTGGTCAGTTTGACCATCATATTTGACAAGCAGAATTAGGTGTATCTCTTGTTGAACTAAAGAATTTCTCCAAGGAAAAGGTTGCTAGGTTTTTTT
The DNA here is from genome assembly GCA_000404065.3 of Pinus taeda. Taxonomy (NCBI): domain Eukaryota; kingdom Viridiplantae; phylum Streptophyta; class Pinopsida; order Pinales; family Pinaceae; genus Pinus; species Pinus taeda. Next base: position 12,192 of record APFE030992071.1, on the reverse strand, counting down.
CCCCAAGTGGGTTTTCCTAGGGTAAATCCTGTGTTATCTTTGTGCATCATGATCTTTAATATCCTTGTGCATTTATGGTTAAATTTCTGAAGTGTAATTGCTTAATGATAAAACTGGAAGTGCTAAGAGAATATCTACGTCATTAGAAGTAATTATCAGTTTTTCAGACATTAGTGCTTGTAAATATTGCACTTGAAAAATCAACACAGACCAGGCCAGTTTTTAAAACATTGGTTTTGATAAGGGCAATGACTGAGTATCTTGTTGTGACATGATCAAGGAATGAGCTATTTATATCCTCAGTAGTGTTCAGATGTTAAGTTTTCTGAAAGCTGTGGTATCACCAAACCACTTCTTGGCTATTTTCAGACCACAACCACAAGCAAGCGTACAAGGCACATGGATCACTTCAAGGAAACCCCAATTACTTCAGATATATAAATAAATGCATATGTAAATTTCACATCATTGTATTTCTTTGACATGGATTCTAGTATGTGTGTAAGGTTAAATAAAGAATGCATAACAGAAGGATTCTAATCACACTTTGATATCAGAAACTATTGAAATACATAATTTTATTATTCACAAAATGACTTTTTCACTGTATCAACCATATCCCATAAAAAACCCCTTGAGCTGCCCAAGTGTGATGGGCTTTTTAGAAATCATCATTAAACAACTTCCCTTAATATGTGTTCTGATGCTCCTATGCCTGCTGAAGTCGACAACTGATTTTTGAAAATTCCGTAATGAGCCTCTAAAACCATATTTTATAACTTCTTAGTCATCATAAAGATTGCAACACGCCGACTTCTGTACTCTGGGTGCCAAATCCTTTGCTCAATGTACCCAACAATGAAGCTTTTCAATGCACATTCCAAAAAGTACTCAAGCACAACATCTGCCACAACACAAAATCAAGATACAAAAATAAGTCGAGCTGTGCTAGAGCAAGTGTACAAAATGTAGAAAAACAATTATACAATAACAGAAATTATTATTAACTAACGAATCCCTAGCTATCTAGTAGATTCAGAAAATTCATGTGAAACTAGTGCAAAAGTAGAACATCCAATGGTCATATTTCATAAGACTATTTTGCAGTTGAACCTACTCATTTAATTCCTCGAAGGATACATAAGTTTGGGGTTAAATGTAGTGTTCAGTTTAGATTAATTTTAGCATTACAAAAACATTGCCCATGAATCTCATTATAATCTTAAAATTTTATTTGGCATGACTTTGGACATTAGTATCAAACGTTACTAGGAGACGTCTATTCTCAATAACAATTCGAGGGTCAAGAAATGATATAAAGTTTAGATTAACTGTACTATTGTATAAGCAACCCCATGGATCACATCATAAATATATTCTCATCTTTCAATGAAAATTCTAATTGTGGCATCGCCTGGTGTTGATAAAACAATGTTTATATCTGATAGTGGTGCAACCAGGCATCAGATCCTAAGAGTAGTTGGCCTTGAGGTATTTTGTCAATAATCAACGTTTTGGAAGTAACATTTTGGAATGTACAATGATGTACATTAATACATGCTTTTAAGTTCTGAGGCTCTGATCTACTTTGTTCTATGTCCATAATAGCCTTTGTAAATGTCATATCCTATTCTACATTCAATGTAAAGAATTTCACATTACAATCAGCAGATAGACAACAAACTATTCTCCAGCAGAACTAGATTACCATGGCCCTTGTTCAAATTTAGACAACACATTATTCAGATTCTCCAAGAACTAGAATAGTATGGCCCTCGTTCAAATTTTGTTACTTCAAAAACTAAAATTTATTCCACAAGTATATCTCCTATAAGCAAAGTTGCAAGACAAGAATAAAATTTGATATCAGAACAAAACAGCAATGTAAAAAACAGTAGAGTACCCAACTCAACCCAGGAAAACTAACAGTGAATCAGCTGTCCTTTCCTTGGCTTATCCTAGAGGAAAGTATGTCGAGCCACACTGGGTTTGAGAACATGCACGAGGATTAATGTGCATGGATAAGACTGCGCACGTCTGGAAGTTATTTTGTTAATTTTAGGTATGTTCTATGCTTAGAGCAATTTATTTCAATTTTCACAGTTAGCTCGATATCTTTTCCAGATTAGCAATCACATCAGCATTAAAGTAAACTGCAGATAGAACATAAACATAAATCGCAAAAGACAAGCCAAGAAAAGAGGACACAAGATGTGGCACTAGCCAGGGACCAGTTTTGCAGGGGAGCTCCCCCCCTCCTTGATCCCACTCACAATCCGCGCTCCAGGCGGGAACGACTCGGGAGTGGGTCGGGAGCACGTTCCCATTAAAAAATTTGCACTCGCTGCCATTTTGAGGAGCAAATAAGGGAGCGTCACTCCTGTCGCTCCGGGAGCGATTTTTATAACCCGGGAGCGGTCGAGAGCAATCGCTCCCTAACCGCTCCCGGTTATAAAAATCCTCTCGAGCGACAGGAGCGCGCTCCCTTATCGCTCTTCAAAGAGGAGCGAAATTTTTTTACAGGAGGCGCTTCGGAGTCGCTCCCGCCAGTGCGCGGACGAGTCCCCGGTTATAAAAATCACTCTGTGCGGACTAAATGACAAACGAGAGAAATGGGCGAAAATAAATAATAACAATAAAATTATTAATTAATAAATAATATAATAATAAATATATTGTAAATATATATATATAATGATTCTCGATTTATCGTTGCGTTCTGCTCTGCACAGTCTGAGTCTGGGCGCCGCCCTCTCGGCCACTCCGCCCCTGACCCTGGTCCTCCTGACCGTGGGTTTGCTCGGATCTGCTAGGTCCCTCCCTCCTACCCTTCTCCCAGCCCTCGCTGAGCCTCCTGCTCTTGTCTGATCTGCTTGGATTGGCCTCGACTCCTACAGGGTCTGATCGGATCCCTTTTCCTTCTTTCTGGACTGGAGATGCCTCGCTTCCTGCTCTTGCTTGGTACAGATCGATCTTGCTGATTTGTGCTTTGCCATGCAGGCCCAAGGCTCGCCTATTGGTCCCTCACATGCCTCATCCCCGGAAACTAAAGCAGCCTTCTCCTCTCTCCTTGCTTCGCTGCCTAAAAAGAAGAAGTCCGAAGTCTCTAAATTTGTCAAAAGGCTCGACGATGTTCCGGAGGTAAACCTCCCTCTTGAGGGCCCGATCCAGGTCGCTTTGTCCATGACAGATCATGCCCTGGTGGGTCAATTCACGGGCCTTTGGCCCTCGCCAAAATCGACGGAAAACTAGGTCATCAAGAACTGGGTTTCGCTAATCGAAAACAATGTCACCTCTTATTTTCTGGGTAGAGGCTTCTTCCTGTTCGAGTTCAACACAAAGGAGGACAAAGACCTGATCTTCAGGAATGGGCCTTATTTCATGGGACCTCGGGGTCTCTACCTCAACAATTGGACCCCTGACTTCAATCCGACCATGGATGTCCCAAAGGCGGTCCCTGTCTGGGTTCGGCTCCCTAATCTTCCAGTGCATTGTTGGAACTGGGAGTCCCTCAAGCAAATAGGAAATTCTTTGGGAAAATTCATTGATAGAGCAAACAACAATGATCAGTACGATTGCGCACGAATCTGTGTCGAGGTGGACTTAGAGGTGGGGCTTCCGGAGGCCATCAAATTAAAGGTCGACAGTTGGACGCATGTGCAGGTGTTGGACTATGAGCAACTCCCTTTCAAATGCCGTAAATGTCATATCTATGGCCATTTTGCAAGAGGTTGCCCGAACAAAGGGGAAACAGAGAAAGGTAAGGAAGAGGGCTGGAATCAGGTCAACAGGTCAAAGGCATCCCAAAAGAAATCTGGGGTACATGGCCCCCATCCTGCCTCCACCCAGAATGCTCCCCCGCCAAAAAGCCAAGAAAACAGGTATGAGGTCTTAAGCTCCGCTGAAGAGACTCCTCAGGAAGAAGATAAGCAAGATAAACCTCCGGAGAAAATGACTGCAGATGCAAGACCTGAAGAAAGCGCCACGAAAAGAAATAAGGAAAAGCAAACAGAAGCATTCAAGGAGGAACATGACTCGGAGGAGTACGAGGAGGATGGAGAAATAGGAGACATGCAGACATCGGTCAGAAGATCTACAAGAGGCCGCAAATCTGCTAGAGAAAAGAGAGATCAGGAAACTTACAAAGACAAGCTTCAGGGTAGTCAACCCACTCTAGAGAAACTCCTTGGAAAAAATCCGAAGATGACCAAAAACCAAGTGCAGGGCTCCAAGGGAGCCCATCATCATAAAAATAAATGATGAAGATCGTCTCCTGGAATTGCAAAGGAATGGGGAGCAAAGTGAAAGAAGAAGCAACGAGAAGCCTTATAAGAAGAGAAGCCCCAGACATTCTTCTGATTCAGGAGACCAAAATGGAGGACAAGGAGTTTCTCCAAATCAGTAAAAAATTTTGGAAAGGAAGCAGCGGACATGCAGTTTCAGCACGGGGAGCATCTGGGGGTCTAGGCTCCCTCTATAATCCTCTCAAGTATAGGCTGGTCTCCGAGTTGCACAACACACACTGGCTGCTTTTGAAGCTCGAGCCTTTGGACTCTAGGGAGGCAGTCAGCCTTTTCAATGTCTATGTTCCAGCAAATATAGGGGAGAAAAGGGAGTGTTGGGACTCCATCAGACAACTGTCGGAGTCAGAAAATTTGGAAAACATCATTGTGGCAGGGGATTTAAATCTTACCATGCGCATGGAGGAAAAGCGAGGAGGCACAATCATAAGGGATCCTGCAAGGGAATGGGTGGAAGACCTCATGCAGGACTGGGATCTGCTTGACATCCCCCCAGAAAATGGTAAGTGCACTTGGTCTAACAAAAGAATAGGTCCTGGTCACATTGTTTCCAGACTTGATAGATGTTTGGTTCAGCGCTCTTTCCTTCTGTTGGCCTTAGAATCCAGATTGCATGTCCTCCCATGCAGTGCTTCAGATCATAAGCCCATTTTGCTTGAGATGTTGGGCCACAAAGATTTTGGACCCATCCCCTTCAGATTCAACCCTCTTTGGGTCAAGGAACCAGTGTTTTTGAAGCTAGTTCAAGACAGTTGGAATTTGCCAGTGAAAGGTTCTCCTTTTTACATCTGGGAAGAAAAACTTAGAAGACTGAAAGCGGTCCTTAAAACTTGGGCCAAATCCCTTCCCTCCCCTGCAAAAGAGAGAAAGCAGGCCCAAGACAATCTCGCCCAATACCATGCTCAAAGTGAAGATGCAGAAATCACTAAAGAAGTTCTAGACAAGGAAGCTGAGCTCCAGCAAATCTTCCATAAAGCTTGCCTTTCGGAGGAAGAGCATTGGAGACAGAAGTCTAGGAGTTTATGGCTTAAAGCAGGAGACAGAAATTCTGCCTTCTTTCACAAACAAGCTCAAGCCAGAAAGAGCTTCAATTCTATCGCAGAAATCAAATATGGCAACTCGACTCACAAAGACTTTGATAGCATAAAAAGAGCAGCTTTCAATCACTTTCAAAACCTGTATAGAGAAGAGGGCGTGACGGACCCAAACTCCAAATTTTTGGAGGCGGTTCCCCCTAGGATCTCTCCTTCAATGAATCAACAGCTCGAGGCGAAGATCTCTATACAAGAAAGAAAAGATCCTCTCTCTGACATGGAGCTTGACAAAGCCCCGGGCCCGGATGGCTTCACTGCAAGATTCCTTCAAACCTGTTGGCAGATTGTGGAGAAAGACCTCTACAAAATGATTTTGAAATCTCAAACTTGCCAAAAAATTGGGGGCAGCACCAATTCAGCTTTCCTTGCCCTCATCCCCAAGGAAAAGGGTGCTAAAGAATTCAATCGGTTCCGCCCCATCTCTCTTTGTAATATTGGATACAAATTAATCACAAAGGTTATTGCCAACAGACTAAAAGGCATTCTTCCATCCATCATCCCGGAAAACCAAGGCGGATTTGTTCAGGGGAGACAGCTTGCTGACAACTTCATCCTAGTGCAAGAGGCGATTCACTCGAGCCAGCTCCGCAAAGAGAAAGGTATGGTTATTAAATTAGATTTAGCTAATGCTTTTGATCGGGTCAGACTTAGCTTTCTTTGGGAAGTCCTAAAAAAATTTGGCTTTGGAATGGGCTTTTTAAAATGGATCCGTGCTTGTATCGCTGATCCTTGGATCGCCCCTCTGGTGAATGGGAGAGCAGCTAGTTTTTTTAAAGCCTCAAGAGGGCTTAGGTAGGGTTGCCCCCTCTCTCTGCTCCTCTTCATCCTTCATGTCTCTGTCCTGAGTTTCTATCTGGACCAGAAACTGGTTGACCAAGAGATCTTGGGGCTCAATATAGCAAGAGAGGTTAAAAATGTTAATCATACCCTATTCGCGGATGACACCCTCTTGTTAGGGGCTGCCTCCGCCAGATCTGCTTCAAGATTCAAGGAGGTCCTGGACGACTACAGTGAAGCTACAGGCAGTAGTTTAAACAGTGGTAAGTGTAAAATCTTTTGTTGGAATATTTCGGCTTCCACCCTTTCTGCCATTTCAAGAATTTTGGGCTTTACTGCTTCCCTCAACTGGTCCTCCTTTTCATATTTGGGCCTCCCCATCTTCCGCAAATTGGCTTTTACAGCAGAGATTGGTTCCCTCTATTGGACAAAATTAAGGCCAAAATCCAAGCTTGGGGGTTCTCATGGCTAAATCTCGCTAGCAAATCTGTCCTCACCAAGTCCGTTCTCTGTAGCCTCCCCATTTTTCAATTCTCTGTAATTCTAGCCCCTTCAGGCATCATAAAAAAAATGGAAGCCTTCATTCACAAGTTCTTCTGGAAAGGGGGCAATCATAATGACAAGAAAATCCCTTTGGTAAGTTGGGAGAAAATCTGCAAGCCCCAGAGCGAAGGAGGCCTTAACTTTAAGGATCTCAGCCTCCAAAACATAGCCATGGGAGCCAAGATCTTTTGGAGAATCATTGGACCTCATCCAGGTTGGTGGCAAAGAGCTCTTTGGAGGAAATATTTCAGGGGAAAGAGGAAGAGATGTTTGGACGCCCTTCTACCCACCACAGGTTCGCAGCTGATCAAACTCTGCCACAAAGCAGTCCCTTTAATCAGAGACAGAGCGTATTGGATTCCAGGAAATGACAAAGAATGTAAGATATGGGAAGACAGCATTATGATGCACCCCCCTTTATCGTCTCACAGCTCTCTTCATGCGCTGTGTTTATGATTGGATAGCACAGGTTGCAGCACTCTATGGGACATCTCGCAATGGAAAGGCAGAATCTGGTTGCGCTGGAGACTTCCTCCCATCCCTCCTGACCTGTCTCAAGCACGCGACCTTCTTATTACCTTGTTAAACGGGATGGCGCCTCTGCGCGTGGGTAAGAAGGACGCCCGTGGATGGGGAGCCGCCCCAGGGCTGTACATGGTGGCGCAAGGTGACAAGAGCCTTCATGATCGCCCTTATATCCCCCCCAACCCTGCTGTTTGGAACGGGATCTGGAACTGCAAATCCATGCCCAAGATCGACTCTTTTTGCTGGCTGTTATGCCACAGAGGGGTTTTAACAGCTGACAAATTGCAGAAGATAGGATTTCATGGTCCCTCTCGATGCCATTTATGCTGTGACAGTGAGGAGAACGCTCAGCATATCATTCTAGACTTTAAATTTTCAAGAGAAATCTGGCAAGGCCTTTTGAGTTACTGGAAATCTGAATTCATTTTACCCATGTCTATATCAGAACTTTTTGCAAACTGGCAGAATTACTACCCAGAAATGCTCCCAAAAAATGAAAGATTCATAGCTGCATGCCTCTCCTTGCCGAAATTCGCTTGCTGGCAGATCTGGCTCGAGCGTAATAGAAGAGTTTTCAGAGATGAAAGTCTAAATTCACAGTTCATCATCATCAAAACAAAATGCCTTTGGAAAGAAAGTCTTGGGGATTATCTGCTAGACTTGAATCTGAGCCAGCATGACTTAGATTGGGGTGCCTTGATGGACCTCCATTTCTCTGATGAAATTAGGCATCACAAGGCCATAAAGGAATGGCAATTCAAAGGGAAGGAGAATGATCTTTCGGATTTGCTCCTCATGCAATCCAGATTCTCCTTGTTCTTCGACAGAGCAGTGAAAGGCAAAATGTTGGATTGGCTGGGGCAGGAGGAATTATAAAAAATAAAGAGGGCATAATAGTGGCAAAGTTCGCTTGGGGATTAGGGTAGTCCACCAGCATGCAAGCTGAAGCCTTGGCACTTCTGCAAGGTCTCAAGCAAGCGAAGGTTATTGGTCTCTCAGAAGTCAGCATTATAGAAGATTCTCAAGCCATTATCAAAGTCTTAGTAGAGGATTCCTCTCCTGTAGACATTAGACTGGCAAGAATCATTTCAAGAATCAGAACCTTGATGAAATTTTTCCGGCCCACAACATTCCTCCATGTCTTGAGGGAAAACAATAAAGCTGCTGATTTGGAAGCCAACAGGGCAGTTCCTCTTTCCGCTGGTTGTCTCTTGGAGGACGGAATTGAGAGCTGGGACTCCATTCCATAAAGATTGTCATGTTTTTCTGCATTTTGTTGAATCAGTTTGTTTGCCTATTTAAGATAGGGAAAATAACGGAGATAGACTCGATAGTCTCAAGTAAATCTTGCGGGTACTCGGGATTTGGAGCCTTTGATCAGTGAGTGGAAGAAAGTCTAAGGGCTATGCCCGACCAAATGTAACCGGTGAAAGGCATTTTGGCCAAAGACTAATATAATCCCATACCCGTTCTTGTTAAAAAATATATATATCTAAAATAAAAAATAAAAATAAATAAAATTTCGGCGGTCAACAAAAAAAAAAACGGTTTTTTTGTTATAAATTGAGGGAGGGAGGGTAGGAGGGTTTCATTATCATTGTGAATTTGTGAGAGTGAGAGTGAGCTCAATTGAGGTTGAGAGAAGGGAGATTGAGAGAGGGTGAGAGTGAGGACTTAGGAGCAAGGAGAGACTGAGGACAGAGCAAGGAGCAAGGAGCAAGGGGAGATTGAAGAGCTTGCAAGGGGAGATTGGATGCCAAAGAGGTAGGCTCGCCGCTCTACGCTATTGAATAGAATGTCTAGCAATTTTTTTATAATGTTTATTAAATTATTCCTAATTTATAAATAAATAAATAATTTTTTCTCTATTTCCCATGGGCCATTCCCATTCCCATTCCATTTTTTTAAATTTTGTAGATTCAAAACTTCAAGAATCAAATTTCAAACATCAGGGCTATATTTCTTGTCATTTTCTTCTTCTTGGTTCCTATCTTGGTTATTATGGTGCTGGAGAGTAGAAAAAGGAGGGTTGAAATTGAAAATGAAGAAGGGGGACATAGTGGATTTGATGAAAACCCCGGTGAGGAGGAGCTGAAGGAGAGTAACATGAGTCAGCTCAAAATACTAATCAATTCCAAACCCCATTGTGGAAATACGTTAACAGGCCTGAAGCAAGGAAAAGGGGTAATACCACTAAATTTCATTGCCCCCATTGCAATAATAATTACACAGGTTCATACACCCGTGCCAGAAAACACCTCTGCGGGAAAATGCCATGGGATGGAGATAAACAAATAGGAATCAAAACTTGTACAAGTGTGTCAGCAGCAGAAAGAGCCAAATACATAAGGGAAGAGGAGGAAGCCCAATACAAATCTAAAAAATAAAGGGTTTCTTTGAACCAAGCTCACAATCACATGCACAAAGAACTCCTTCAGGATCCTCCCAAGGCAGTGGATATGGAGGCACAGGGTCACCAGGTTTAAGGCATAGAACCATATCAGATTTCCTTGATGAAGGGTGTAGGAATGATGTGGATTCAAAAGTTTACAGGTTTCTCTATGCATGTGGGATACCATTCAATGTTCTTCGCTCACTTATTGGCACGAAATGGTTTCTGCCATAAATGATGCCCCTAAAAGATATAAGAGCCTTGGGTATGACAAGGCAAGAACCATTGGACTTGATCATGAAAAAAGCAAAAATATCACATTATTTGAATAGAATGACAAGTTCATGGACTAACCATGGGGTGTCCATTGTATTTGATGGATGGACAAATGTAAAAGGCAAGCCATTGATAAGTGTTCTTGTTGTGTCTATTAGAGGTGCCATCTTTCTTTCAGCATATGATTACTCAGACAAGTTCAAGACCGCCATCAACATTGTAGAACCATTACTTGAAACAATTGACCGTACTGGGCCATACAATGTCATCCAAGTCATCACTGATAATTCTCCTAATTGTAAGGCAGCAGGAGCAATTATTGAGGATAAATACCCCAACATATTTTGGTCTGGGTGTTTGGTTCACACAATGAACCTTTTGATGCATGATATTGTTAAGAACAAAAACGAACATTACAAATGGATTGGTGATTTGTACAAGAAAGGCAAACAAATGATAAAATTTATTACAAATCATAGCAATACCCATGGCCTTTTCCGCAGTCACTCAAGATTGGAGTTGTGAAGATTGCGAGGACTAGATTTGGTAGCTATTACCTCACCTTCAGGCACCTTTTGAAAGTAAGAGAGTCATTGGCTAGCATGGTATCAAGTCCACACTAGCAGGTATTAAAGGAAAGGGCTACAAATGCAACTGACAGGCAAGGTTTTGAACAGGTGGAGGAGGCCACTCTTGATGGTATGTTTTGGGCACGTGTGAGGCAAGTATTGGATTTCACCAAGCCCATTTATCACATGATTCGGTTTGCAGATACAGATAAACCAGTGATTGGCGAGGTGTATGAGCAGATGGATACCGTGTTGGGGCAAATAAAAGATATTGTTCGTAACAATGATCCCAACTTGTACAAACTAATTCACGATTGTGTGTGTGTACGGGGGGATAAGCTTAATGTTCCACTATATTGCTTGGCGTATATCCTTATGCCAAAATACTACTCTACATCTTGGTTGGGCCAACCTACACCAGGGGTTGGGGTTAGGACCAAACCCCATATAGATGAAGAGGTATCTAAAGGATATTTGGAAGCATTAGAAAAGTTGATACCTGACAGGGAGGAATGTGCTAGTGTGTGTCTTGAAATAGGCAGATACTTCAGTTGCACTTGTTTGTTTGGTACCTTTCATGCAATGGAAGATAGAAACAGATTTGATGCTCTCACATGGTGGGAATCATATGGCGGCCATGGACTTTTGCCAAAATTGGCAAAAAAAATTCTCTCATAGGTTGTAAATACTTCTTCTGCAGAGAGGTGTTGGAGCACCTACAGCTTCATACATAATGTGAAAAGAAACAGACTCAATGAAAACCGGGCAGAAAGCTTGGTTTATGTGCACTACAACTTGGGGTTGTTGAGTCATTACTGTGACTGGGCTTATAAGGGTCCAACATATAAAATTTGGGACAACCACCCAAAGGATGATAATTTGGAGGATGGCACTATACATCTTGAAGAACTGGAAGAGGAACTTATAAGAGAGGAAGATGAAGCAACAACCATGCCACCTCCACCATCCAGTAGCAGTGCTCGAGTTTCGAGTCTTATTCCTTTCCTAACGCTGCCTCCATCTACACCTTCACGTGGAGGGCATGTGCCTTCTAGTTCTGGTCGTCGATCTGTGCGGGAGACTCCTAGAAGACCACCACGACCTGCTCATACATTAGACACTTCTCGTGGCAAAGGCCACATATAGTAGTAGATAATAGATTTACAGTTTACTTGTCTTTTCTAGTTTCTATTAGTTTTCATAACTGTTGAGTCTTGACTCTTTCATATCATAATGATATTTTTTGTAAACAATATATAACTGTGACAATTTAAGTTTGAAGTTTGGAGTTGGCAATTATAACTCATTTGTAATGATTCTGAATTATGGATATGATGCTTCATGAAAGGTGTTTCATTTCATTTCATAATTCATTTTAACATTTCATTTCATGTTAGATATTACTTCTTGTAATGGTTAAACTTAGCTTACAAGTACAACTTTGGTGATCAATGATGATAAATGTTATATATTGAATTTTCAATTTTGAAAGCTTGAAGTTGAAACTTTAAGATTGATGAATCATGATTCACGAGACTCAATATGTTGTAATACGTATGTTTAATGTTACTAACTTGTGGACGTGGGTGATGAAGATTATAACTTCTAGATGATTGATGTTATATGGTTCAATGATCAATCTATGTTTTTTTATGTTTTTTATATCTAATTCATCATTCTACATGTTTTTGTTGACATATATGTATCAAAATATA